>PVJI01007466.1:0-78080 GCA_004026765.1 Micronycteris hirsuta
TCTCCAATGGTCCCAGATAGGCAAGTATTGCACCACATCATGCAGAACATGACCCAGAAAGCTCCCCCTGTTCCTTCTGTATTAGCATCCTCCTCTCCAAGGCAACCTCCTCAACAACAATCCCATCCATCTTCTTCCCTGGTGTCTAGAAGCCCTGAGCCTCTCCCAACCCCCAACCCTCCTGAAGCTCCAGCATACTTTGACCTACCAAATGGAGGAGGCTGGGTGGGAGGTACAACACAGGGGCCATGGCGGGTGGGGACCACAGGTCCGAAGTTCCCCTCATCTTCAGTCCAAGAGGAGTAAGTAGAAACCACCACCCAGGCAGCTCCATGTCCCAAGTGCCTACTGTGTTCATTCATTCTTCAGTGGAAGCAGAGCAAAGCAATAAAGACCTTAGGGCCTGGAGCTCACATCCAAGTTACGCTAATTCCTAGCTGGGTGGCTTTGGACAAATCACCTAAATTCTCTGTGCCTCCATTTCTTAATCAATAAAGTAGCAAATACAACCTGCCTCATAGGGCTATGATGAGGATTAAATAAAATAATACAGCAAAGTACTTAGAAGACTGCCAGACAGAGAGGAAAAACTCGTTAACTATTAGCTTATTCAACAATAACTACTGGTATTTACTGAGTTTCGACCGTGTGCCATGATTAAGCTGCAGCCATGAAACAAAGAGACCTGGGCCTTGACTCCGAGTTTACAGTCTGCTGGGGAGGCAAGAAGTGAGTGCTAAGTACAGATAAAAATAATCATATAATCACCAACTGTGATGAATGCTATGAAGAAAATGGACAGTGTGAATGGAGAGAATAAAAGAACTAAGAAGAGCCATTGGAATTAAATTGGGAGTAGTGACATTTAAGCTGAGACAGAAAGGATGTGCAGGCATGAGGTGATGAGCTGCGAATAGCATGTCAAGGCCAGGAACACACTGCCATCAGGGAGCAGAAGAAGAGGGCCGGTGTGGCGGCATGAGAGAAAGGGCCCTGAGCTAACGTCGGAACAGCAGGCAGAGCCCAGCTCTAAGGCAGTGGGAAGCCACCGAACTGTTTTGGGAGCCAGGATATTGTTGAGATGTCATTTAATTTACATTTTCAAAAGATCTCTCTGCCAGAAGTGGTTATAAATAAAGAGGTGGCTGGCTGGTATGGAGACAGTGGAAATACACTGGCAAATATCATCAACAGGACTTGGTGATGGAATGGATGTGAGAGGTGAGGGAGAAAGAGGATGAAGATAGCATTTAACTGAAATGGAGAAAGACTAAAGAAGGCGTAGATGTCAAGCAAAGAGTCCTCTTTTGAGATGTCAGGCAGCTGTTTCCTGTGGAAATCTGGAATTCCAAAGAAATAGAATTTAGGAGTAAATAGAATTGGGAGTAAGGACATGAAGATGCCATATCAAGTCATGGGAAAGAATCATGTCACTGAAGGAAGAGATTGTAGACAGAGAAGAGAAGAGGGCTCAGGACCAGAGTCCCCAACATTTAGAAGGCAAGTAAAGAAACAAGAGCTGGGAAAAGAGGTTGAGAAGGAAGAGTGCAAGGTGGGAGAAAAATCAGGAGACGCTGTTTTTAAAAGGAAGGAGTGATCCACAGGGTCTATAGCTGCCTGAGGGTTAAGTAAGATGTAGAAAGAGAAGGAGCCATTGTGGATGACGCCATGATGGTCACTGGTGACCTGGGCAAGAGCAGCCTCATGGAGTAGTGGGGTGGACACCACATTGGATTGCATGGGTGCACGGGCAGCATGTGAGGGCAGTTATTTTTAGCAGTGTAAACCTGGGGTGAGTGGGGAATTAGGAGCAGTAGAGTAGCTGGAGCAGGATAAGCGGGAGGGGTCAAGGGATGTCTTTCCTGCCCTTAAAAGGTTGAAAAAATTAAGTGCTGATTGGAATAATCCAGGACGGTGGGGAAAAGGACAATACAGTCAAGAAAGGATGTAAAGATAGAGAGGGGCTCTGAAAAGTCATGGGGCTGGAGGCCAGAGCATCTATGGAGGAATGAGACTTAGAGGAGAAGACAGGGACAGATGGACAAGGGTCTGTACATCAGCTGTAGGAAAGTGAGGACCCAGTAAGGCCCTTCTACATGTAATTCTCAACACAAACCCTGGGACATTGGTTTTATTCCCCCTACTTCAGCAATGAGGGAGATTCGGCCCAGCAACATTAAATCACTTGGCCCATCATCCTATTCTTGAGTGGCCACGCCAGAATTCAAACTCTAGCTTGTCCAAACTAAAGACTGTTCTCCATGGCTCATCACCCTGAAAAGCTGACAAGACAGGGCCCATTACAGAGGAGGTGTTCAGTAAGTGTTAGCTGAACGAAGTGTTGATTGTAAGTATAAAAGGACTCCCAACCCAACTTAGATATTGATTTGAATCTCTTAGCAGCAGCAGAGCATGGGACTCAGGGGAGCAGGAAGAGTTGATAATGAGGTGGGTCACTTAGAAAGGAGGAGGTAGGCTAAGATAAAATTGAGTGAAAGGGCAGATGAAAGAGGAAAAGGAGGAACAATAAGATTATAAGTCCACTGGGAGATCCCCACATAAGGCTCCTGGGAGTTCTCTGGTCTCTGAGCTCACCTGTTTCATCCCTACTTCATCAATAAGTGTGCCTAAATGTCTTTGGTCCAGACACCACACCCCAGAATATGGATGGACTGGGTTTCTCTTGGACTCCTGGCTTGCCAGATGTCATGGTTTGGAGATCTCCGACGAAGAGGTTGGATTCTGGATCCAAACCAGCTCCATCACTTACTAGCTGTGCAGTTGTCAACAAGTCACTTTCCTCTAAGATTGTGAAATATTTATTGATGTGTTTTCCTCTGGCAGTTCCTGTTTCTAGGTCCCTCAGCCCATTAAAACGGGACTTTGCAGCATCCATTTCTTCAGGGCAGAAAAGCTAAAGCAGAAGCAAAGAAAAAGCTTTGGAGTTTCAAAAATAGACACACACAGCTATTTCATCATGAATCAAATTGGGTTTCTTGATCCAAAATTCAATGAAGGACTCCCTCCCCCATATAAGAAGTAACAATATGGCAGAGACATGGCTGTTTACCAAGGCCACTCTCCCTGGGTCCTGGACACACAGGAAGATTCCATTTGCCAGACACCTCCGCAGGTAAGCACAGCCGTGCAGCTGAACTCCAGCAAACAGAATGCGATCAGCAATGATGCATGACACTCCCAGACCTGGCCCAGGAACACCTTCCAAGCTTGATGCTCCTATGCTCTTGCTTGTCCCCTGGCCTGATACCAACATACCCAGTAACCTTGGCAGCCACTTGTTGAGAATGAGGGAGCTGCAGACGGTAGGTGCCTGAAGAGCTGCCGACCGATAAGGAACACCCATTTGGGATTTCATGTGCCTGAGAAGTAAATTTCTACAGCATTTGAACTACCATACATTTTGGGGATTAGCATCTAATGCTGCCTTCATTAATACAATTGGAGAAGAAACTAATGATGAATGAACCCCCCTTCGTTGTGGTGGGGGTGCGATGTGGAAATAACGGGCTCTTTCTCTTTGGATTTGTAGGATCTGAGAATAGAGGAAACCTGTGCCCTATTTCCTCCGTGGAGCCCTGGAGGAGGTGGCGGCAAACCCACAGTCGAGTGGCTGTGTGGCATGTTCAGTAAAGGACCAACGTAGCCACATTGAGTTCAGAATTGCCAAAGTGGCAAGGGGACAAATGCCTGTTCCCTGTGTGGCTGACAGAGGCCCAGAAGTTAGCTGAGAGAGAGCCTGACCTCTTACAATGGAGAATAAGGCACGGCAGACACAATGGTGACTGCATTGGCCAAGGGCCTGATAGTAAAACGGACATCTCAATGGAGACCGGCAGAGACCAGTCTGCCCCTTGGAAGTTAGACAAAACTTGAGAGAAACTCTGCACAACAGTGCAGGGGTTCACAAGGAAACGGAATTAACCAAGAATTAAATTGCATTCCCTCCAACACAATGGGAGCTTGAAGTAGAAATTTAAGCAGAGTATTTGCACACCTGAGTTTGTGGACTGAGGTGTTTGCTCGCTGCCTCTGCAATCACGGGCTGAACACCCTGTCCTGCCTTCCTCGCAGAGCTTCAAGAACCAGAATCAAATAACGCACTTCACAGGAAACCACATCGCTCGGAAATATGACTGATCATTACCGTCATCTCCGTTGTCATCGACAGCTTTGGCCCAGGCTAAAGGGGAAGGAGCCTCCAGCCTCCAGCTCAGAGAGCTTTCACAGCATGAAGGCCATGCCTATCTCCCTGCCAGGGAGAAAAAGAAGAGTGTCCACTCCATGGCTAAGGCCCATAATCCTGACCCTACAGGCCCTGAATCCACAGGCCCTCATCTGGAAGACATGGCTCCTTCTCTGTCCCTCGGCCCTCATGCCCTCCTTTAAGGAAAAAGAGCCCTGTTTCCTAGGGATACATCAGTGGCCACTGGGCTCACCCTGCAGCAGGTGACAAGGGAGAGGTGGGGTCACGGAGGGAGGACTAGAATTCAAGGAAGCTGAGGGGTGTCATCCTCTCCCCTAGGTGATGGAGCTGAGCCAGTGCCCACCCCTCAGCCCCACGCAGGGACAAGATGACCTTCCCCTCAGAGAAGGCTCTCAGCAGATGGGCCCAACATCACCCCACAGCCGCTTACATCCTTCACTGTGTTGGCCCTAATAGAGTCATTGCTTCATAGAAGCCAACAAGCATAACTCCACGTTTGGAATAATGGCTACTCATGATTAGTATATTTACTGAGCCTTCACCAGATGGCAGGCACTGTGCTAAAAATATTCATTCCACGTTTCATGCCCCTCCCACAAAAAATATTATCCTCGTTTCAAAGGTGAAGCACCTGAGGCTCAGAGAGGCTAAGGACCTTGTCCTAGGTCACAAAGCTTAAATGTGGCAAAGTCAGAATTTAAAACTAAGACTATCTGCCTTGAGAGGCCAAGGTCTTCCTCATTCAGTTCCGCAGAATCCCTGTTTGCGACTTCGCAGGCACCTGGTGTTCTATTCGGGCAGGGACTCTGGTGCTTTTGGAAAGGGAAATGCATTATTATAAGCTATTATGGGCCATCCTCACGTTGCATGGTCCTGTGTTAACTGAAACCTGTGAACATCAGAACGAGGTCCTTGCTGGCAAATCCCAGCTGCCTTGGAACTGTAAAGGGAGGACTGCCTGTGTTGTGCTCATTGCCATTATCGGTGTATCCAACAATGCTGCATTGTAAGCCTCCCCGAACTCAGTGACCTCCAACAAGCATTTATCTGTGTCACTCTCAGGCCTCGATGTTGGCTGAGGCTGCAGGTCAGCTGTGCTTGACTCCAGGCTTGGGGTTGCATCTGGTCTGTGTGCCCATGCTTTCTTCTTGGACCAGCAGCTCCTGAGGCATGTTCGTCTCAGGGCAAAAGACAACAAATTGCACAGGCACATTTGAGGCCTCTGGATACCTTTTTAGCGTTTCCTGAGCCAAAACAAATCAGATGGTCAAGTGAACACCAATGGGGTGAGGAAGTGACCCCCCACCCACAGTGGGAGGACATGTAAAGTCGCATGACAAAGAGTAGGGAAGTACCATCCTTTTCGAGGGGGTGAAAAATTAAGACCCAGAGCCAGTCAGCCACAGTCAGCGTCTTCATCATTACCAGCAGGCTTCTAGCTTGGCCACAAGAGCAGGTCAGCAGAGTACAGGCCTGAGACCCTCCAGAGCCCTGTGGGGGCGTATCTGCCCAGCAGATGGCTGCCAGTCTCCCCTTCCCTCTGCCCCTTCCCGCCTCCCAGGGACATCTGGGCTCCTCCCACTGCCTCTCAACTATTGCAGAGACAGTCAGGTGCTCATCAAAATCCAGCTGCACCAAGATAGGGCTAAAGCAAACATCAGAATCAAATTCACTATAGTAAATAAAATTCCTCAACTTTGCAACCATTTCCTGCCTTGAACTTCACAACTCTCTGAGGTTCACAGGGCTGGGAATGTTATCCAGGTTCCCACTGTACAGATGGGGAAATTGAGGCTCAGAGAAGTGACAGGATTTGCTCAAAGTCTCATCGTAGCCTCGCCGTGGTGCCCGAGCCTGAACTTGAATACAGGTCTGCTCTCTCCAGGCCCCAGTAATGGGAGGGAGGGAAAGTCTCCAAACCAAGATCCCAAAAACAGCCAGGATTTGGAACAGTCAGATTCAGTGTGGAAAATGTCTGGGGGAAGGTGTGTCCTGCACAGATTCCCTGCACACACTTCCCTCCGGAAGCGTGGTCTACACAGCCATACACACAGCCCAGCTCAAAGCCATCCTCCATCTGGACGTGGCCAGAGACATCCAGGCCACAAGAATTCGGTGTCCTTCTGAGTGCCTTAAGAAGAGCAGATTTTCATCTTAATTCTAGGAACTGTATGAGTTTATTCATATCCATCACTGAGCACCAGAGAGACATCGTTTTCTATTTCTCCAGGGATTTTTCCCTCCAGCCGCCCTCTCCCTTGGCCGTCCCCTCCCCCTGCCCCATGGCTGCCCCCTCCCTCTGCAGACATGAAGATCATCTCCTGCCCAGTCTGATTGGTTTTGAAATGGGATGAGAAAGTTAAGTGAAATCCACGCTGCAGTCTTTTTTAGCTCCAAACTGGCAGTTGCTATGTTTTGGGGATGATAGTAAAATAAGGACTTTTTTTTTTTAAGTTAATGAATTGGCTGACATTATGATGTCAGAAGGACTGGAGCCAAAGGTGTTTTGCTAAAGGGAGTCTCCTCGCGGCCCCCCCTCCAGACGACACGGCACCCCTGGAGCCCATAGTACTTGCGACTGTTCACGCTGTTTACCCACCCAGCTCCCCTGACTGCCTCTTTGTGGGAAGTTGTTTACATGAATTTATTTTGGGAAAATTCCATTAGACGGGACCAGGATTTCTTCACAAATCATTGCCTCTCACTTGTGTCTTGATCAAATCTGGGCAGTCCACTCTTTCTTCAGAGCCCTCACTCCCTGCGTTTCTAATAGGAGTTGGGTGGGCAGGGGCAGGGGGGCTTGGCCAGGGAGAGAGGATGCAAAAGATAATGAAGTGGCCAGGGATAAACTTGGAAAACAGGCCTGTCTGGTTGGACCCAAAACAACAGCTCTGGAAAGTTGTCCTCCCTGGCTTGGGGACTGCTGACTCCCCTCGGCAGTTTTCCAGACTATAGCTGTGTATGGATGTGCCCATTGCGTACCTGGCCCTGTGCTACGCCACTACAGCACAGAGACAAATGGGTGATGCTCTCTGACCTCAAGAATCTCGAATTCGAGAGAAAGGGAGAGCAGCAGCAGCAGCAATTCAATCAAATGATCTTGGGGCTCTCATGGGGTCTCCACACCCTTGCCCCGCCCAGCCTTCCGTCGTTAGTCACTGAGGCCCCTGATTCCATCCGACGACTCGCTCTGGCCATTCGCTCTGCTGAAGGGGAATCCCAAGTATTAGAAGCACCCCAATGTGTCCCCATTGGTTTGACCTTACATTGGCATCGCATGTGCACGGGCCATAGAGTCACTTCTTGAGTGCCAGAGCAACTCAGTCCCATGCCCCACCAAGAGTCTTACTAGAGGCCTGCTGGGGGCCAGGCCCTGTGGGCTCAGAGACGCCGAGACAGCCTCCTTGCTCTGAAGGAGCTCAGCCTGGACACAGTGGAGGGAAGGGAATGGGGACCACAGCTAGGGCACAAAGTAGACACCTGCTCCTGGATAAGGGGAGCTGGCTGTTGCTCCAGGTGTCGTTCCAAGGAGAGTTGGAAGGAAGGGGGCAGCTCCCGGCAGTAACCCAGCACCACCCTCTGCCATCCCCTGCCCAGCAAGCCTGGCTTCCCTGGCCAGAAACCCTTCTGACACTGCAGACGGCCGAGGCCCATGGCCACTGAGCTCCCTGAGCAACCACGGTGGGGTCTGCTTCTCTGGGCGGGTCTCCTCATCTCTGAGAAGGAGCTGCACCACCAGTTGTGCCAGTATGTCAACCACGGAAACCTCTGTGGAAACAAAATTTTGGGCAGTGCTCACGACTCACACTTATTAAGCACTTACTGCATACCAGGCACATGTCTAAGTGTGTCTCATGTGTTAATTCACTTAATCCTCACAGCAAATTTATGAAATAGGCAGTTATTTGCATGAAAATCCAATACGTGGACCAGATTAAAGTTTACTTTCTTTCACTGATGAGAGACTGGGTTTGCTTTGACCGGCAGATCTGACCATAGACTCTTCAGGTTGGAAACGAAAAGGCTCTGCTTTGCAGACACTGATCCATGCCCTTGGGCCCCATGATAGGGAGGCAGCAGGGCAGGGGAGAGTGGGCACACCCTCCAGAGTCAGAGCTCGGTTCATATCTCAGCTCCACCCCTCACTGACCCGGCAAGTGACTTCAACAAACCCCTTCACCTTCCCAGGCACTGCTTCATTCACAGAGTTGTCGTGAACACTAACTGAATAATGTGTGCACAACACCTAATGCAGTGTCTATGGTAGGCATGCAAAAGTACATACAGTGATTTATTCTTACCCAGATGGGCACAAGAGGCAGCACATTGTAGGGTATTAATGCGAGATGTGGTGCTATTAGGAACTATTCCTTGAGCTCCAGACTGAATGTATTTTAGGGACAGAGACCATTGGAGGCCTTATTTTACTCATAGCCCCCACTGCTTTTAGCACACTGCCATGCACATTGTAAGTGCTGTCGAATGAACAAATGGTTTAGTTCAGTGGATAGGTATATGAACGGATGGATGGATGGATGGATGGATGGATGGATGGATGTTGGATGGATGGATGAATAAGCCAAACAGGCCAGGTCCCTATAAAAAGCTCCACCACACCCCAGTACATGCCTCATTTCAACACGTCAGGGAACACTGCAGTCTTTGACTCCTCCCCACTCTTCCAAAACCTACAGCTCATCTTGCCAGATATCTCCTTGTTGCCTCTCTGCTCAGCCCCTTCACAGTAATGCATTGTCCCACTATCTGGTAGTTCTCGACTCTGGCTTCACCTTGGAGCAGCGTCTTTTGGGGCCACACTCTGTAGCCCATGGGCTAACTCCATCCCCGTTCCCAGTCGTACCCTCCGCAACTCCAGCCTGTGCACAGTGCTTTGGGGTTGTTGGGGAGGAGGCGATGTGCAGGCATTCATTCCCTGGAGCCCCAGTCCCCAGAGACCTGCACTGGAACAGTGGGGCCTGTGTATCGTGGCATTCCATGGCCAGACTCCAGTCATGCACTGAGGTTGTTTCATGCACAGCCTTAAGTGCTCTGTGCTCTGACTACTCGGGAGCCAGGAGCAAGCCCAGCCTAAAGCTCTGTCGCCCTCCCTTGGTAGTGGCTAGAGGTGAAGGGAGAGCCTAGCCTCCAGCTGAAGACCCAAGCCACAGCATGCTATGATTTCCTGGGGGCCCACGCAGCCCCCAGCTGCAGTCCATCCAGGGGCAGCTGGTGTCCCCAAGGTCAGGGCTGCCGGTCCAGCACATTCAGGCACCACTCACACCAAGACAGCTCCTGCTCTCTTCTTTATTAGGAGGAGAAAAATTACCTGACCCCTTGGAGAAGTTGTCCCTTCCTCGTACAGAGCCAGTGGGACCAAGAGAAACTCAGGTCCATGTTCTCAGGGAATAATTCATGTCATCTTCCTAGTTTCATATCCGGTAGGGAAGCTGTAAAGGTGGATGTGACTTCTCTCCTTAGACTGGGGAGAATGGCAAGGTCATGTTTAGGCTGCGGAGGCATCCACTGGCCTTTGTCTTTTTTTTAATATCCCAAGCCTCCGTGGCAGGACAGAATGGCCCATATTTCAGCAGGGCTCTGGGTCGTAAGATGCAATTATAGATTAGCAATTATATTCTGTGGAAGGGCACCAGCTCCCCACCTGCCTGAAGATCAAGTCTGTGCCAATGGACCCATAGGACAGGCACCCCTCGCTGAGGGGAGGGTAGCTTGTGTCCCATGGGTTCTCCCTACAGAGCATATAAGAAGCATGTCCAGAGACTGATGTCTGTCCCTTGCCGCTCACTTTGCCCTTCAGTCACTGGTCTCTCCTGCCCAAAGGCCCTGATCCAACCTTCTCCAGGGAAAACCCATGCCCCGTGCCTCAGTGCTGTCCTCTCCGGGACACTGGTTCCAGAAAAAGATGCATATGAGGGGACAGATGTGGAGGTAGAGTCACTGCTCAGGAATCACTTCAAGCAGGTTTGGCCTGGAGTCCATCTCTATGATAAACATGGTCACTCCCCTTGCAGCCGTCAACACCAGGCCTTCCCCTGGCCCAGCAGCATCCTCACCCAGTGCCATCTTGGAGAGGAGCAAAGAGAGGGAGAAGCATCATGAAAGACACACCAGGCACCTGAATAATCTAAGCTGAAGGTCAGTTACCTAAGAGACTGTTAGCTACTGGCTTGGACTAAGGTTACCTGTTTGAACCCAAATTTAAGGGACGTTTTTCCTTTCTACCTTCCTAGAGAAGAGAAAACTCATAAGGAAGACAAAATCCATTATCAAGAATTGTCTTTGACCGAAAATTTCACTGCATTGATGATTAGAGTGTGAGGAAACTTACACTCTCACTGGACGTACAAGCAGCAGCAGCCTCAGAGGGTGGACAGGAGGATCAAAGGCATTGATGGATTCCCAGTACTTATTCTAGCACAGTGAGTGCTCAGGAAGTAACTGCGATCATTCATATTTTTCATATGAAAATGATTCATGTCAAAATGAAGCTGATAATTACTGTGCTTCAAACATCATAGAGATTAAAGGAGACTTTCTCAGGGCTCTGATTTCTCCCACTCAGGCAGGGCCTGGCATTGCAGATACCTGGCCTGGCATCCACAGGCCATTCAACAAACTCACTCCGGTCCATGGCCAGAGTCCACTGAGAAGAGAAGGGTTCTCAAGATGTGGAGAAAGGGTGGGGATAGAGAAGGACAGGCATGGTTCAAGGGAGGGGTGCCTTCTCCCATTCATGACTGTGCACCCTGCCCAGATCCTTGGGCCAGGAGTCTGGGCTTTGCCCCTGGTCAGGCTTTTTGAAGGCAGGACCATTTAGCAGAGAACCTCCATCCAGGGGAAGGATGGTCAGGGGCTCTGACCTTCAGCCAGAGCAGGAGAGGAAGTCACCGGGATGACTTCCACCACGTCCATCAAAGAGCTGGCTTCCAGGGTGCCGGCAACGTTCTGCTCTTGCCCTGGGTGCTGTTGCGTAGGTGCCATAACCGTGTGAGGGAGCCTCAGGCTGTGTTTAGCATGTGTGCAGTTCTCTGCACTTACGTTATACTTCAATGAAACATTTATTTTTAAAAGTCACCAAAATAAACAAATGCCCTCCTCTACAAACTCCGGCTTCTCCCAGCACCTGCCCTGCTGGGCAGAGGGGAGCATCCTCGCAGCTGTTGCTGTAAATGGTTCAGCTTAATCCAAGTCACTGGAGATTGGGTCAGGCCAGGAATGCCCCTGTGGGATATGTGCTCTTTCATCACAATGCACTCAGAGTCTGACCTTGATTCCTTCTTTCATTCATTTAACAAGTTGATGTGCACTGCACATTGACACTCAGCAGGTCCTAAGCTGTGTGCCTCACACCTTATCCCGAGATCTGTCTGACCTCCATTAACCTGCACATCACCCTTCACCCTGAGACAGAGGCTAGGAGTTATGCTGCTGCCTCAAGTTCCTTAAAGCCTGCCTCCTATGGTGTCATCAGAGACAGGGTCATTCATTACCAAAAACCTTCGATGGCTCCCTATTGACTATGCGGAACTGTCTCAAGTCCTTAGCTTAGTCAGTAAGGCCCTCCACCAGCCAGGCTCCTCCCACTGGCCACCAGCTGCAGTGGGCCACACCCCAGGCCCCGCGAGCACCTAGAACATTTTTACTTCAGTGACTCCTCTCACATTATTATCTCAATCCCATATGCTCTCCCCACTCCCCCATCTTTTGCCATTTCCCTTAGCTTCCATTCAGAAGTGCCCGCCCTTGAGAAGTCTTCCCTAATACCCCGATCGGATTTCAGGGCCTCTGCCCTTGGAAGCTGCCACATGCTGCGGGTACTTTAAGACCGTTCTGCCTCATCTTGTCATGATTATCATGCAATCAGAAAAACCCGTCAGCTCTTCCTTCAAAATATTTCCAGAATCTGGACACTTCCCACCACCCCCGAGGCTACACCCCGGTGTGAGCCGCCACCTCCCTCGCTGGGATACGTACCGTCATGTCCTCCTAACTGTCCTTCCTGCGTCCGCGCCAGCCTCTGCCCCCACAAGATCTGTGCTTACAGAGTGATGTTCTTCCATATTCCTCAGGTCATATTCCTCTTCGGCTCAAAATCTTCCTCAGAATAAAGTTCCAAGTCCCCATCACAGACTGCAAGCTCCCACAGGAGGGGCCCAGCCACCTCTGTGCAAGATTTTATATATATATATATATATATTTATATATATATATATATACACATACATAAAAAATTTTAAAAAATAAACACACGCTTGCCTCATCGGCCATGGGAACTCAGGCATCAGGGTGCATCCGGCCCATGGGCTATAGTTTGCCTTCCCCCATCTTCAAGGATGAGTGGGGACACTTCAGACAAAGATGGAGGAATGGGTTAGGGATGACTACGCAGTGTGCCCACCATCACAAAGTCTTAAAAACACATAAAAATACAGTTTATGTGTTCGACGGAAAGAGGTTGGTGTGAGGGTGGGGGTGGGGGCTGGGTTGAACCTGGAGAGGTCCAGGGGGTCAGATGAAGAAGGGCCTAATCTTTAAGTTACAGAATCTGCATAAGCTTTAAATTGGGTGCAGACAGATTTGGGCCTGTGGTCTCCCAGTGGAACTTGGGAGCGAGGAGAGGCTGGGCAGGCAGGCTGGCCAAACAGCGCCAGCTGCAGTGCGAGCGGTATAGTTCCGGGCGCTGCCGATGGGCCTGCAAAGGCCGGCCGTTAAGTATTCCAGAATTTGCGTAAGCCAGCTGTCGAACGTGGTCATTATTTTTCAACTAGATTATATAAAGCTGTAACGAAACAAATTCCATTTAAAACAAAAGTAATCAATATACAAAAACTCATCACTTTCTCATCATCTTATATTTGACTACTGTTACCAGTGCTCTTGAGAGTATTGACGCCTAAGTGTGCCCACGTGGTAGAAATGCTGCAGAACAACCGGCCACGTGCGTCTCTCCCCAACTCTGCATCCGCTGACCTCACACTGGTGACTTGAAATCAGCCACAGACATGAACACGTGCTACAAAACCAGGGCCTTTTTAATCGGTTGTCCATCACTTAGGAGCACACTGCTGAGTGCGGTGAACGAGGGTGGGCCAGGGCTCAGGCAGTGACGCGCTCAGTGGAGAGGAGGTGAGGGCTGGAGACCTCCTCCGCCAGGTAGCTTTGGAGAGATGCAGGAGAAAGACGAGGAAGAGAAAGAGGCCTCCCAGCCCGAGTAAGAGCTATTTATAAAGAAGCACTTAGAACCCAGGACCTGGCTCTGCACTCCCTCGGCGGGCCTTCTCACCAATGGCCTCAGTTAACAACCCAGGGTAAGAACGTGAGGCCGAGACCCGCCCTGGCAGCCCTGCGCAGCCCTGCGCAGCGGAGGAACGGAAGCACTTGCTAGGATCGCCCAAGAAGGTCGGCTGAGCCTCCGGCTTCCCTTCAGCCACAGCCCCTGCGCCACAGGCTCGTCTGTGTGTTTACATCTCATATATAGCTGCGTGCAGGGCCGTCTGGGCACCCGCAGCGCTCCACGGGTGGGTCTGTGTGTATTTATCACCACACAGCTATGTGTGGACAGCCCCCCATATCGATCTCACCTACATCATTTCACATACACCCCAGGTGCCCAGGGCCTGCTTCCTGACCTCACATCACAGGCGGTCGCTGTAATTGACTGTGATGGGAACCGCGCTCTCCCGGCCAAAGGCACGCGGCCCACCTCCCGCGGACCTGGGGGCCGGACCTTCCTGGTAAAGCTCTGCGGAGAGGAGAGCTATAAACATGCCACAGGCTGACCCGCATATGGAAATGAGGCTCGTGGTTGGGCCTGGCGCCCAGCCACAGGCCTGTGGCTTCACTGCCGCCAAGTATCTTTAGCATGAACTTCGTTCACGTTGCCGCCCCCTTCCGCCACCTCCAGTCTCTCTCCTCCCCTGCCCTGTCGTACACTCACTGTTCCGTGGCGTCTCTTTCCAGGCTTATCCTCAAGCCTCCATGGAGTGCTTGGCTCCATTCTCCCCCTCTCTGACAATACTAATAACCATATAATCAGCCCTTCCACTCACTGTGCTAGGCAGGCCCCGAGCTACCCGCCTCAGATCCATGACCTCACCGAGTCTGCATGGAAGCTGGATTTTACAAACAAGAAACCTAAGGTTGAAAGGGCACAGGTCTCTCAGGGAAGACAGCAGAGGCTGAGGAGGTCAAGGCTAGGCCTGGGTGCCTGGGGCTCTGTGTACGCAGTGAGTCCCAGGGCCACCCACGTCAGGCTGGGAGGGCCACTGAGAGAGGGGAAGATACGGTCAGGACAGGACAGTGATGGTACAAGTGGAGAGAAGGGGACGGTTGGGATAGACTCAGAAGCAGCCAGGTAGCCTTGGAGAGATGAGGAAGAAGGAAGATGAAAAGAAGCGTGCTCCAACCTAGAGGCAAAGAGAGGAAGAGCAATGTATAAAGAGGCAGTCAGTTTTTTCCAAGTAACGCCAGGGCCAAGGCCGTCCAGGAGGCTGTGAGAGGAACATACCCTCTGCCCTTGCAGGCTGCTCCTGGCTGGGCCGTGCATTCCCTTGCCAGGAGTACCAGGCTCAGCTTCCCAAGGGGTCTGGCCTGAGAGCCCCCCCTTGACGACACCAGCCCAACAGCTCTCCAGGAGCATCCTTCAAGAATGTCAAGCCCTTATTTCTTCACCGACTTTCCAGGCCCACCCTGGGGGAAGATGCCACCGCCATGGGGAAAGGGGAGGGGAAGGAGTCGATAAGACTCATCTTGTTCTCAACAACTGGTGGCCTGGAAGCCTTTCCTGGTCCTTGTTCTCTGATACCCGGACAAGGGCTGGGGTTAACCCCAGGCTTTTCTGCCTTCATCGGGCATATCGCTGTTCAGGGCAGGTTTGCCCACAAATGTCTACAAGTGTGAGCTCCCTTCTTCCTTCCTTCCCTCCTTCCTTCCCCCTTTCTTCCCTCCCTCCTTTCTCCCTATTCCTCCTCTCTACAATTCTAACAGTTCCAGAGGTCCCCAACCTCCAGGCCACGGGCCAGTACGTGTCCAGACCGTTTAGGAACCAGGCTGCACAGCAAGAGGTGAGCTTGAATGTGATATGCTTGAATCATCTGAAAACCATCACCTCCCTCATCCCCTGCCACTGGTCCGTGAAAAAATTGTCTTCCACGAAATCAGTCCCTGGTGCCAAAAAGCGTTGCTGTTCTTTCTTGAGCTGAACCACTATTAGCCTCCCTACACGTTCTACCCATTCACTCCCGCTCTGCCCTCTGGGGCTGTGCAGAATCCATCTGTAATACATAAAAACAAGGATGGTGATGAGGATGATGCCGAGAATGAAGTCAAATGCTGTTCAGTTTTTATTTTGTATTAAGAACTCCGCATGTATTTTTTCATTTAATCCTCATAGCAGCCCCTCGTAATAGGTTCTTTTACTGTCCCCATTTCCAAGACAGAGAAACTGAGACTTGGAGGAAGTATGGAACTCACCCCACATTTTACAGCCAGCAGTTGGCAGAATTAGGATTTGGTCTCAGGCAATTGGATTCCAAAGCCAGTTCTCATAAGCACTGGGATGTATTGGTTACCATCTTGCGTTTGCAACCTTCAAATACTAAAGGGTTCTCCGCTTCTTCGTGGGGCAGGAGGCTTTGGCTTTGTGGCAGCTGCTGGCCAAGTATCCCATCATTCAATCTAGTTCCCCGAGCAGCAGGGAAGCTACATCTTCCTGACCCGGGCTTTCTAGAGCTGAGTCTAGGCACTTTCTCATAGGCTGGTCAACCTTTCTCAAGGGCTGTCTCATCTAGCCCTCTGCTTTTGAGAGGGATATATTAGTCCTGCTTGTATGGCTTACATCTATCAGAGGCCTCAGCGATTCGACCACAAAACAGAGATAGCGGAATAAATTGTGCTGAGCATCCACCAGGGGCTCACCTGTCACCTCTGTTAGGTCTCTTGTAGTCACCCTTTGGGGATCTTCCCTAAATTGACCCCCACCCCTCCGACTCCTCTTTCTGCATGAGGGTTCTCACTGCCCCACTCAGGTTAGAAGTGTCCTCTGTCCGCCACTCCCAAGCTTCTACCCGTGACAATCCCTGGTCCCCACCAGCCCATTGTCATTGCAGTAAACAGCCCGGACACGAAGCCCGCCTCCCTCAGTCCCCAGAAGATTAATAAATCAGATTCAGACGCCTATTGTTCTGGACACAGTCAGAATCAATTGAAGGATTTTAAATCTCTCAGCACAGAGCAGCTGGCTGGCTACAAGAGGCCCCGCTATGTCTCTGGGAAAGCTGGCCAGGGGTGGAAATAAGAAAGAAAGAAAGGAAGACCAAATAATCAAGAGTTACCATGAGCTCTTGGCCACCTCCACACAGTATCCTTGAGGAGGCAGGTCCCCAATTTTATCAGGATTCTCACTTAGTAGGGGGAGGGGGCAGAAAGTCAGGCTGGGAGGAGAAGGGGCCAGAATGAGACAAGTCAGCTAGCCCCAGGGTTCACCCTGGGATGGGTGGGGTGCTCCACACCCACCTCCTAACCTCACCAATGGCTAATTTCATCTGCAAATGTTTGAATCTTCCCAAAGTGAGCACTGGCTGCCTGAAGCCACAGGGTGAGTTCTAGATAATTATCCCAGAATTCCCAAGAAAAATTCATAGAAATTCTTGTATCTCAGACTAATTACCTCTCCCTTAGCACCCCCTCCTCCCTCAGCATCAGTCTTGTTTTGTATTTTTTTTTAATCCCTTACTCTCCTGGGAGACATAGTGTGCCTGCCACTGCCGCCTGAGTGGCTGCTAGCATTTTCCCTAGCTGTTTATGTGGAAAATCATAAAAATATTTGGTGGCCAAAAAAAGAGAGGGGAAATGCTTTGGTGGTCTGATGCAACAGAAGTGCTTTTGGGGGGGGGGCAAATAAAAAGCTGGATGTCTTATTCTAATCCAAAAGCATGCATAAACGCTGTATTGATTGAAAAGTAGTAGGTGGAAGACACATTTTTCTCGGAGACCTGCCCCACCCCACTCCCCCCAATCAGACAAAAGCCCTGTTGGCAGCTGGTAGAGGGTAAGTCACTTATAATCCAGCCACAGAGTTTGGAAAGAGCTGAAAGCAGAAATTCTTGCGGGCTGTGTTCAGCCCTGGATCTGGTATGATGCTCCTGCCCTGGTGGCCTCGGTCTCTTGGCTCAAGGAGGAGGCAATGCTGATGGAGATGATGGTGATGGTGGTGGTGGGGACAGTGCATATGTCGCTGCTGCTCCTGCAGCTGATAACTGATCGAAACCCCATTCGCACTGCGCTACTGTCACAAAGCCTCTCCGCATACGTTTTCTCCTTTGATGCTCAAAGCAATTCCCGGAGGGAGGTGGGCAGGAATCACAGTCACATGATGCCCATTTCACAGAAGAGGAAAACGAAGGCCAGAGACACAGAGCGTCTCATCTGAGAACACACAGTTTGTCAGTAACAAACCAAGATTCAAGCCCTGCAGACAAGCTCTAGACTATAGTACTTTGGACTCTAAATGGCACTGCCCAACAGAGAGCTAAGACCAGTTGAGTCACATAGGTCCCTTGAAATTTTCTAGTAGCCGCAATTTAAAAAAAAAAAAAAAGGTAAAAAGAAACAGGTGAAAATGATTTTAATAATATACAGGGTCTGGCACAAATAACATCCCCTTTTTATGAGCTGGTAATCTGTACCAAATCTTTTTATTACAAAATCATAAGCATGTGATTCTGTAACATAACAGTATCACACTTGAGCACACCATATGACATTTTAGGTGAAGTGTGCAAATTGCTGTCCATCTTGTGCGAGACATTCACGTACCCTACCAGCCACATTCAATGGTGTTAGTGCTGCCGGACCCTGTGTATTATATAACCCAGTACATTCAAAATATTATCATTTTAGCATGCAATCAAAGCAAAAATTATCAACGTGACATTTATTCTTTGTTTTAACACTAAGAATTTGAAGTCTGGAGTATATTTCGCACTTTGAGCACACTCTCATCTCCCTGTGGCTAGTGGCTATGTGGCTGGTCAGCATGAGCTGAGAAGGATTGAAAAATGGCTTTGATCCGAGGGTGGTATGGACGGAACCTCAGACAGAGGGAAGCAGGGTGGCCGCATGACCCCTCTTTCCTCCTAAGGAGGAAAGACTCCCATCTCAACTTGAGCTCCTCACACTCCTGCAGACAACGTGCAAAGAGTATTTACAAACTGTATTTTTCCTCTTCTTATTCCCCTCTTTTTTCTCCTCCTTCTTTTTTTAAAGATTTAATTTATTTATTTTTAGAGAGAGGGGAAGGAAGGGAGAAGGAGAGAGAGAAACATAAGTGTGACGGGCTAACTTCGATCAGCTGCCTCTCGCACGGGCCCCGACTGGGACCGAACCTGCAACCGACAACCCTTTGCTCTGCAGAACGACACCCAACCAACTGAGTCACACTGGCCAGGGCTGCTGCTTCTTCTTCTTCTTTTTTAATTTTTCTTTTTACCCTCACCCAAGGATATTTTTTCCTTGCTTTTAGAGAGAGAGGAAGGGAGAGAGAGAAGCATTGATACGAGAGAGAAGCATTGATTGGTTGCTTCCTGCACACACCCGGACCAGGGACCGTACATGTTTGGACCATGGATGGAATCCACAACCTAGGTATGTGCCCTTATGTGCCCACAACATTTTGGTTATGGGATAACGCTAACCAACTAAGCCACACCAGCTGGGGCTCCTCCTTCTTCTTGAGCATAAGCTGCTAAAACATCTAGTCCAGATATTAGCGCTGAACGCCTTAGAAGTCATCTCCATGCAGCAGCTTAGCCCCCAAGGCCCACAATTCCAGACCCCAGCACAGTGAAGAAGCTCCAGCCTCGTGTTAGGACGGCGTGGTTTCTGCTGCTAATTAGCCGTGAACATCTCACATCACCTCTGTTTCCCCCACTACGAAATGTGCTTAATGGTCTCCAGTCTCCCCTCTGGCATTCACTTTCCAGACTCCATCTGTTCTTGACCTTCCCACCTTAAACAAAAATGCCTCCTCCTCGCCATCCGGTGCCTCCCCAGTTCTCCTCGCTGCTCTGATCTCGCCACCACCCAGCCCCTCCCCCACATTTATTCACCGAGGGACCCTAGCCCCCACTGTCCCCTCTCCATCCCATATCCCACGTCACCACGGGGACCACCCACCCACCACCCTGGCCTCAATCCAGTGACCCCCCGCCCCCATGATCACAATGGAACCTTCCCACGCCCGCCCCCAAAGTCTCACCATCAACATCTCACCCCTGGCCGTGGCCACCATCCTCCTCTTCTTCATTCACACCTGCTAAGCCCGCCTCTGTTCTCCTTAGGACCTCTGTCTCCTGCGTGCTGACACCCCTCCTTTCCTAGCTGGCTGATGGGTCATGATTCCTCATTTAACCCACTCGCCTGCTGCCACTGCCAGTCCCCCGCCACCTTGTCCCTCGGTCACATTCCCCCCCATAAAGCTACAGCTCTGTAGCCAACCCAATAATGTGCTGTCTCCATCCCCAGCTCTAGACCCGAATTCCACCGGAGAAGGACATCCAGTTTCATGGACAGATGCCAAATAAGAGGCCTCGAACAGCAGCTGGCCCCAACGGAGACTGGCCATCCCTCCACTTGTCCCCATCGGCCCTTCTCCCACCCCCCACAGTGCCTCCCAAATCCTCCCAGGCCCCTTGAGCCCCCAGCCTGGGAAGCTGACCTCTCGTTCTCACAGGATGACCTCACCTCCTACTTTGCAGAGAAAATAGAGGCGACCAGGAAAGGACGCCCTCACCTTCCTGCCACCCCACCTACAAGCTTTGCACATTGACTGCCCTTCCTGTTGCATGAAAGGGGTGCTCCTCCACCTGTCCAGGGCTAATCCCACCACCTGTGCCAAGATTCCACCCCACCTCCCCCTCCCTAAGGCCTTGTCCCACCTGGGAGCACAGCCCCACCCTGCTCTCTCTCTTGTCCCCCATCCGTGGGCACCTTCCAGCACAAATGCTTGATCACGTCCCTCCCTTCTGGAGGAAAAGAATGTCCTAGATTTTGTCCTTGCCTTTAGTGACAATTTATATCCCCACCTCCCCGGTCCAGAACCCTGAAAGTAGGCACAGGTTTACAACTCTTTTCTTATTTTCCACTCATAGATTTTACAGTGAACATCTTTGAGGGTGTTTCTCTCTTATAACAAAAGGGTGCATGCTCATTGTTTATTTACATGCATCAGATCCTGCAGGAACACTGACAGAGAAAGCCAAAATCTCTCGTGCCAGAGAACTCGGTTCAGTCTGTCACTACACTGTGCCCAGGCACCTGCTCCCTCTTCACAGACGTGGACACATGTCCAGCTCAGCACAGACAGGGCCACAGTGAGGTACAGACCTCCAACTTGCTTTCCTCACTATGCAGCAGGCTGCGGGTGGCCTTCTATGTCGGCAAACATGGACATAGATCATTGATGCCTGCTAGGGTCTGTTGTATGGACTTACCCACCACAATTTGCTCAACCCGTCTCTATGATGGGGCATTTTGCTTGCTATTTACTCTCCTCCTTCCAACTCTGCCCCCAACAAGTAAAAAGAGAAACTCCTTATGAGTTTCTCCTCCTTAGTAAAGCAGCCTCCTCTACTCCCACCTCAGGGAGGGGCACCCTCCACCAGCATGCAAAGACTCCAGGTTAAGATCCAGTATTTCCCTTACTATACAGACTGGCAAAGGTACATCAGTTCTGGCAAGACCCAGGGAGGGTAGCTGGGAGGAGTAGGTGGGGAGAGAGGAGAGCACCCTCCAACACACGGCCACACACATGCTAAACACGCCAGACATAGACACATAGGTACATGCACACACGCGCACACAAACACACACACCCAGCCGCTAGTACCAGCAGCATCTAGAAAGTCTAACAGAACACCCAAGCACATGACCCAGCCTCCCTTTGGACTTACAGAAAATGTGACTGCATTCGTTCCTCCACAGCCCAGCATGGTGGTGAAGACACCGGCTTTATACCTCATAGACCTGGGTTTGAACCCCCTTCCCACCTGCTCGCTGACCTTGAGCAAGCAGCACAAAGGGCTGAGCCTGTTTCCCCCTCTGCACAGTGGGGATGACAACCACTGCCTTGCAGGTTCCTCTGAGGGGCAGACAGGGTGGGCGACCCTCTGGCAGTGGGGCGGGGGCGAGGAGAGGCGACCTGCAGCTGCCACGTGTTCTGTCTCTCCTATGGACATGGAGTGTTCCACCCCAAGGGGAAACAGGCCCACAGGAGCCTAAAATTCAGAGACCTGGGAGTTGGACTGGACAACCTGGGACCTCGGTGATGAGCAGAATAGAAGCTGACATGAGATGAGTGCTTAGGGGTTGACTATCTTAGTTTTCAGATAAACTACATAAGATACCAATTAGGAAAAGAGAAATTACTCTGTGTCCCTCAAATAGAGGGGATTTAATGCAGAGAATTGACTTTCTTGGCAATGGGCTCTAAGTAGAGCAGCCAAACAAGGCTAGTGAGACAGTCCAGAGATTAGCATAGGAGGGAGCTGCCACCGCCCTCACAACCAAGGATGAGCCGGCAAAAAGGGTGGCTGTGATAGCTTCTGGGTCATCCAGAAGCTGGAATCACGGTGGCCCTGTCCAGCAGGAGTGAAACCATGAATGGGAAGGAGACCAGGCCCAAAACAGAGGGAGGGGGAAGAAACAGTGGGCTTCTCTTTAACCCCGCCCACCAATTTCCTGCCAGTGCCTCCCATTGGCTAAACCCTGCTGGAAACCAGATGTCACAGAGAGGTTTGGCAAACACAGCCTGCAAGGGTCAGCCACCCTCAGATGGGGAGCAAATCTGCCCAGAGAAGACCAGCATAGGGACTATCATTACTTTCACTTATCTGTGAAGAAATGAGGCACAGAAAAGTTAAGCAACTTGATGAATATCACACAGCTGAAAGGTAGAGGTGGGGATTGGAACCCAGGCAGCCTGCCTCCGGAGCCCACAATCTAAACTGCGGTGCTCTGGCACCTCTGCTAAAGCCACTCAGTAATCCTTGTGGCTTCCTCTCGCTTTTCTTAGCCTTCCATTGTTTCTTTTTTTTTCTTTTTTTATTTCTGGCACAGAGTTACACATAGCTTTGGGGGCAGACAGACTGAAATTGCAATTCCAGCTTCACTACTGATTAGCTGGGTAAAGCTACTTAATCTATTCAGTCAACACATATTTATTCAGCAAATAAATATATGCCAGCAAACGCTATATGCCAGGTCCCAGGTGCTTAACCCCTCCACGCCTGCTTTCCTATCTGAACCATGGGTATATTGTAACAGATGGTGGTCAAATATATACCATGAGGTGGCTGAGGGTCTGGCTTATTACGACATTTGCTCCAAAAAATGTTGATTCTCCCCCGCCGCCCTCTTTCCCACGTTCTTATCCCTGTCAAAGTTTTAGGTCTGCCTTACCAGAGTCACTGCTCATCCAGCTGGGTGGCTGTTGGAGCAGATATTACTGCCCCATGGGTGCTAGCCCCCAGAGCAGCGACACCCCCAAATCACCGGCTGCCCTCCAGGCCAGCTCTGCATCTCTCGGTACCTCAGTGTCCCTATCTGGAAAAGGGGTTGGGGCAATAGCCACAGGAAGCAAAGAAGAGAGTGGGGGACAGAGGCGCAAGAGGAAACTCTTTGCGAATGTGAAACACTGCTTAGAACCCTTTAACAGCATGATCGATACTAGTGATGGCTCTGAGGGGCAGAACTTGGTGTGTGTCCCCTCTCCCTGCTCCCCGGGAGCCTGCTGCTCCATGTAGGAAGGAAATTCATAGATCTGGGGCCCCTTCACGCAGGAATCCATGGGTCAGGCAGAGTGATTCAATCTGTTCTCAGCACAGGTTGCACGTGGTAAGGATGCACAGCCAGTTGGGCTAACCTCCCTCCCCATGTGTTCCCCACCCCCACTCCCCACCCCCGCCCAGGAACCTGCTTCAGAAGCAACACGTGAGATCCCTATGCAAGTCCAAGTTGATCCATCCTGCTTGCCAGGCTCTTTGGGTGGTGGGTTTGGGAAGTCCTGAGTGTGGATCCTCCCTCTGGCCCTCACATGCCCTGTGGACTTGGCAAGACCTGCGACCCTGGGCCCCAGCCTCCTCCTCTGCAAAATGGAGAAAGAAGCACTTGGCAGTATCCATGCAGGGGCTGGCATGGACACACTCCGTGGGAAGATGTAAAGAGAACTTAGTGAAAGAAGGAAGCTGTTACCTCCCCCAGGTCCAAGGCCCAGGGAAGAGCTAGAGACAGAGGAGGGCCCCACCCTGGGAGCCGTGGCTGCCCTGGCGCTCCGACCTGTGGCACAGAGGGAGGGGACGGAAATGCCCCACCGCTCTCTTCGGGCCTCTGCTGTCCTGGTAGCACCTCAAACAAGCGTAGGCAATGCTACCCGCAGGAGCCCAGCCTCCAGGTAGAGAGAGAAGGGCAAAGAGTAGATCTGGGGGGAAAGCCGCCACCACACTCTCCTCAGCGTCACCGTTACGCTGGGAGAAGCGACCAGCCGTGCAAGGCATGGCCTGCGCTCCAGTTCTCGCTGGCATCATTATCAACGCGTTGCTTTTCTCGCATAACCTTGCCTCCTGCTCGCTTCTCCTGCCCTTCTTCCTCCAGGCCAGGCGAAGACCTTGATTATCCCGTCTTCTCAGGGAGACAATAGTCAATAAAATTGATAACATTTAGCTCCATTCTGATGCCCCGATTTCAGGCCAGGTCTCCTTTTACAGGGGATGGCGTAGCCTCAAAACCTCCCTTGTGTCCACCAGAGTTTAGACCCCTAGGAAAGGCTGACAGCCAGGGCGCCCATCTTTAATGTGTTGATGCGCGCTTTGTCCCTCGGGGACGAGGAATCAAAGCAGTGAATCACGTCGACCGAGCCCGTTCAGGGTGCCCAGTACATTCTAGTCGCATACCCGTGTCGCTCAGCGGTGTGGTAAGAACATTCACTTGGGATCCAGGCCAGCCCTGGGCAAGCTGGTGGATGTCTCCCAGCCTCACCGCCCTCCTCGTAAAAACAATGATGCCGCCCTGCTGTGGGTTGCGTGAGGTCAAACAGAGACGACAGCACCTAAGAAGCCTTCCCCAACCTCTTCTTCCCCACGTCACCCCTGCAATGCACGTGTGACAGAGGAAGAAACAAGGATCATAACCAGGAAGGGGTTTCTCGTGGACCCACACCCGCAGGTTAGTCTCAGATCCAGGCCTGCCTTCGCCCAAAGCCACCACCACCTCATACTGCCTCTCCCAGTTGACCGATCCCCTTCAGGGGATAGTCCCTATATTTTGAAAAAGCCAAAGCAATTTCCTTCCTACTTGGTTTGAGAACACATTCTGTGGCTTTATTGTTCTGGTGGTTATTTCCTTGTTGCTGCGGACAGATGGGAACCTGGGTGTGCAGGCAGCGTCCACGGATGGCAGCTGCGGGGACTGCACGGAGAGATGCAGGGCAGTGGGAGGACGCGCTCACCTGCCATGGGGCATGCACGCGAGGAAATGGCGGTGCTGACTCCATTTTGTTCTTCAGATGTTTCTTTACCAAAATTAGCAAAACTGGGTACTTGAGTCAGGGTCTTGAAAATCTCAGCCCTGTTCCTGACCCCACCCATAACCTGGAGCAGCTCGTTCCTCCAGATCCTGCCCCAGATCTAGAAAAAGTGTCCTTCCCTCTCTTACAAAGTGGTGGGATGAGGCAAAGTCCTTCAAAAAGATGGGAGCCAGCAAGTCCATGTTGAGGGAGATTCAGAAATCAACTTTGGAGCCTTGGCTTTAAGTCCTGACGTGTACAATACTTTGAGCTGTGTGTCCTTGGGCAAATTATGTCACACTCTGGGCCTCCGTTTTTCTTAGCCGTGAGGTAGAGGTAATCATGCACACCTCCAGGAGAGTGTCATGAGGTCACATCAGGGGGAACTTTGCACAGTGCTGGAGTGCTCAGCAAATGGGAGGGGCGTCTGGGGCACAGGGAAGATCAGAGTGGAAGCCATCTGCCCTGCCCACGCTGGCCAGGGGGGGCTGCCCAGGGTTCTTTAGGCCAAGACCAGGCTCCTGTCTGCCAGCCTCAGGCCTCCCGGCCCCTCTCAGCCAAGGTTTCCTGTTGTCCTCTTTTACTCTTTTAAAGAAAAGAAAAGAAGCGTCACTCCTCCAGAGACATTTGTCCAGAAACTAGCTGGGGAATGTGAAAGACATTCACTCTTCACTGCGTATGTTAAGCAACTTTCTGGGCTTAAAAAAATATATTATTGTTTACCTAACGGTTCTTCTGTGAGAAATGGGTGTCTGCTCCTTTAAACAGAGCGCAGCGTGGCAGACACAGCGGCTCCGGGTTGTTTGCAGCGAGAGGAGGGGGAGAAGGAGGACATCCTGTTGTTGAGTGGAAACACGGGGATAGGCAGACAGACAGACAGAGGAGAGGGAAGAAAAGGTCAGCGCAGACCTGAGCAGGGGAACCCAACTAACCCTTTTTCTTATGGAGAATTTTCTCTTTCAAAAGGAAAATATTCACTTTTTTTTTTTTTTTTTTGCCCATACTCTACCAGTCTAACCCAAGATGCTACCAGCTTACTTAAGACAAGGGAACCCTCTCCAAGTGGAGTGGCATCGCAAGATAAAGAAGGTCCTGGCCATTGCAAGTCCAAGTCCTTGAACTTTTGTGGAAGGTGGCATGCTGGGAGCTTTTCCTAGATTCAGGATTTGGGGAACAGGAATCAGGAAAAACACATCTCAATTGCTGGATGGTCACGCTTATCATATATTATCTTAAGTCTTCCCAACAGCCCTGCCTGTCAGGGAGGTTTATGCGTCTCCATTTTACAGATGCGGAAACCGAGGCTCAGGCTGATTGAGGGCGTGCCTGAGGTTAGACAGATCCCCAGCTGGTGGGTAGTGGGGCCAAGCTTTCCCCTGGGTCTTCAGGCCCCCCCTTCGCAGCATACCACACCGCTTCCTTGTAGACACAGCAGCAGGCCTGAGGGTGAACAGGAGGGGAAATGAGCAGCAGCGTGGACTTTCAGCTGCATGGTTTACCAGCCACTGTTTTAAACACCTCTAGCAACCCTTTGGATCTTAGGGATCTCTGGCATCGAGGAAAAAAACCCTGACTGTAAACTCCCAAGAGTGTGTTTGATTCAATCACTACCGTTCTCAGCAATGTTACAGAGCATTAAAAGAATTTCAAGACACATTTTGTCAATGGCTATGTAAGACTGTGTGACTCTCCTCCTTACATTTAGAAGGTGGTCCCTAAGATCCTGCATGATCTGGTCCTAGTCCCCTCTCCTCACCTTCAGCCTTGCTCACCATGATCTGTCATGCCTTCAAAAATCTCTCAGTTCTTCCAGCACAGTGCTATCCTAAGTGTGAGCCATAGCCTCAGACCGGGAGCACCAGCAGCTCCTGGGAGCTAGCTAGAAAATCAGGAGTCCAGTCCCACCCCAAACCTACTGAGCCAGAATCTGCCTTTTAATAATGTCCCCAGGTGCACGAGAAAGCATAAGAAGCATCAGTATTGCACATCTAGCTTTTTCCACCTCAGGACCCTTGCACATGCTCTTTCCTCTGCCTAGAACAATCATCCTCTTTTATCTTGGACTGACTTGGCCCTACTCATCCTAAACACACATGTCACTTACTCAGAAAGGGCTCCCTTGATCCTCCAATAATATCCTTCTCAAGAGTCCAGCTTTCTTTTTTATAGCAATTTTGCAGTGTGTAATTACATACCAATGTATTGAATGTCTGTCTCCATGAAGACTGTGGCCATGCCTCGCTGGCTTACCAGGAACGTAGTAGGAGCTGCACAAACACAGGTTGAATGAATAAACACGGTGCTATTTCTGGTGCTGCAAGGAGAGAAGTTCGCAGACAGACCCTGCTTGGGTCATTTGGTCTCTCTAGGCATTTTCATTCAGTTTCAGCAAATATTTACTGACTGCTATTATATGTCCGGAGTCAGGGTCGTGTGTGGAAGGAGACTACTTGTGACAAAGCAGATCCCAGAGTTCAGCACAGCAATTCTGTTGTCTTGTTTGGGGCACCAGGTCAGGGGCTGAATGAAACTAAGCCAAGAAGTGGATATTCCTGGTGGTCAAAACAAGGAGCCCTCAGAAGGAGGGATAGGAAATGAATACTTCCTCCACTCCACTTCTGGGCCAGGCACCTACACAGCTTGCAAGTGTCCCAGTCAGTGTGGTTCTGGTACAGAAACTAACAAACAGACCAATAGAACAGCATGGAGGGCCCAGAAACAGACCCACAAATAATGAAACTCACTACATACCGTGGTGACATTACAGATCAACGGGGAAGAGATGGATTGTTCAATAATGTGCGCTGGACCAGCTAGCTACCTAAGTGGGAAAATGAAAATGAGATTTCTGACACACTCTACCAATAGAAATAATTTCCATGTGGATTAAAGACTAGATATTTTTTAAGCTTTACATTGGCGTATGGAAATATCCTTAAAACGAGATGCAAAAAAATAATTCAAAAAGAAAAAGATTAATACATTGGATCGAAGTAAAATTATAAAGTTCTGTACAACAATGACACCACAGACATAGTTAAATGGCCAGTCACAGGACAGATGCCCAATTCACATGACTGAAAAGGGACTGGTACCCAGATTACATAACTTCATCTACAGATCATGAGAAATTAAGCAAACGAGAAAGAAAGAGTAAAATTAAAAGGGGAGGGGCAAAGCCCTGGCTGGTGTGGCTCAGCTAGATGAAGCATGGTCCTGGAATCAAAATGTCATGTGTTCAGTTCCCAGTCAAGGCACATATCTGGGGGCATGCAAGGAGGGCAACCGATTAATGTTTCTCTCTCTCACTCGCTCATTCTCTCTCCATCTTTCCCCCTTCCACTCCCTCTCTAAAAGCAATGAAAAAAGTGTCCTTGGGTGAGGATGAAAAAAATAAATAAGGAAAAGGGCAAAGGATGTGAATTGTGAAAATGAAAAATCCATATGAATAATTAGCATATGAAATAGTCAACAACACTAATGAACGAGGGAAATGCAAATTAAAATAATGAGTCACCCTACAAATCACAAAAAATTGATACATCTGTCTATGCTGAGGGTTGATGAGGATGGGGGGAGATACTGATGCAGCATGGGTGGAAGTAGTAATTGACACAACCGTCTCGGAGAGCAATTTATCAATATTCAGTAAAACTGAAGATGTCATGACCCAGCAATTTCACCTCTGGGTACAAACCTTAGAGAAACTCTTGCATATATAAGCAGGAGCATTTATGTAAGATTGTTCATTGTGACACTGTTTATAATGAAAAACAAAGGAAAGGAAAAAAGGAAATGATCTGAATGATCAAGCATAGAAGAATGGATCGACAAATCGGGGTATAGATTTAAAAGGGAATTGTGGACAGCGAACAGATGGAAGGAGGGGAGCCATCGGAGGAAAGGAAATGAAGGCATATGGCTTATAAGTCCGTCTAACCCAGGAACCCACCTCCTCTAAAATAGTTAATTCTTCATCTCTATCAGATCTTTGGTTGCAGGTAACAAGAACTGACTCTGATTAAGTAAAAGAAGGAACATTTGGAAGGATATTGGGGTCGTCCACAGACTCATTGGCAGAGCTTGGAGAGAGGCAGGGACTGGGAAGCTCTAGGACCGCAACTGGAGGAGCTGGTGGAACAAGGTTTCCAGCCTCAGCACTATGGACATCTGGGATATGAGAGTTCCTTGTTGGCAGGGTCGTCCTGTGCAACATAGGAGGTTTGGCGTCCCTGACCTCTACCCACTAGATACTAGATGCAAATATCCTCAGATCCCATCCCAGACCTTCTGAACCAGATATGCTGGGGTTGGGCCCAGCATTTCACAAGCCTTCTGTCTGATTCTGAGAGCTGCTGTACTAGGCTTGGCCTTGTGATGACCCGGCTGCGACTTCCCTCCATCCTTTTGTGTGACCTATCCAATGCTTGGGAGCAGGTATCTCATTGGTCTAAATTAAATCACATGCCCCTCTCTGGCAAAGGGAGGCTGCTTCACATAGAACAATGTTAAATGGAAGGAGGCAGTTCCCCAAAAGTTGGGGGTGGAGGCCGCTGATTCCAGAAGATGGAGAGAAGGGATTCTGAGCTGGGGCTCCTCCACTCGCCAGATATTCAGTGACCACTCCTGAGCCCCGAGGATTTCATAGGAGGCTTTACTACAGTTGATGGTGCTGCTGAGCTCCAGGTTGGCGTCTGATGGTCCCAGGAGACTATTAGGGAGCTCCATGAATTAGAGTGTCCACAGTGGGAAGACCTGGATACACCCCCTAATTCGGCTCCGTGACAGCTGCATAAACTTTGGCTCTGTGAGCCTCAGTTTTCCCATCAGCAAATGGGAACAATAATCCATACCCCCACAGGACTGTTGTGAGGGTCAAATGAAATAATGTTAAGGTGAAGAACAAATATTTATTATTACGGGAAAGGTACACATTTGCCAAAGTGAACAGAGTGGGTAGCCTGGGGAGGCAGTGGGTTGTAAAGTCCTTTTAACAACCTTTTGATAACAATCAAATGATCTGTTCCACGCCAGATTCTTCCATCTCTGGTTGAAATATCAGCAACATGCTCTCTCATGTGCCAGCAGCTGTATTAATGTCCCCTTATGTTTATATGGTGTGCCAGAGCTTGCAAAGAGCTTTCTCACACATCATCTCGTTGGATTTGATCCTTACTGTGTCTCTGGGAGGCAAGGAGTGCCAGCCTCTGAATTCCCCTTGTGCAGATGAGGAAATTGAGGGTCTGCATGATGAATATCTGACCAAGATCCAGAGAGTCGCTGCACGCCAGGACTAAGATCCAGCAGAACTGGGACTGAATGCAAGACTTCTGGGAAAGGGAGCTTCACACCGCCCTGTGCTGCCACACAGCCCAGGGGATCTTCGTGAAGCAGAAACCTGCACTTCTGCCAAGGTTACTAAGAGCCGGTGGGTATGCTCGTTGTCCCCCTCCTGCACTTGAAGGAAGCGATCCCGAGGGTGCTAGCTGGAGACCCACTGGCTCCATCAGCAGGCCAGTGAGTTTTGTTTGGAAGCATAGTGTTTTCAAAGGTGCTCTGTCAATCACCATTCAGACACAGTTGATGGCTCCCATGTCATCTCTCCAATTCTGTGCTATTGTCACTCATGCAAGACTCCAGGTCCTGGGAAGGAGCATTGAATTGGCTGAGCCTAGGAAGCACACCTATGCCCGGGTTGCCAAAGGCAGGGATAAGCAGGAGTTCCACAATGGGAATGGGAGTCTCCATCCCTGGGTAACCCTGTAAGACTGTGCACTACACAAACGTAGGATGAAGGAGGTGAGTAGGGGCTGAAATCTTGGAGAACCCACCTCTGCTCCCCAAGTCATGTGTCCTGGCCCAGCGCTGGGTTAGTGGAGCGTGGACTGTGTTTCCGCCTCCAGCTGCCCTATCAGCTGAGCACTCCTGTGCGGTGTACAGCCTGCACAAGCACACACAGCAGCCCAGCTTCTCAGAAAAGCTCAGAAGACTTGGCAACGCTAGACTCCATTCCCACACGCCAACGACTGGAGGGAGCCAAGTCACAGCTTCCCTCCCTGGAAAGGGCACACACTCTCCATGTCACTACAGTCCCCAACCAACCTGCTTCACTTGTTTATGTCACCTGCCTGGCCCCTAAGGTATTTCAGTTTATGACCTCTGTCTTAAACCATCATTTTTTTTTCACATTGGTTTATCCGGGTAATTAGTTTCATGGCCTATTTCTGAATGACCTTTTTTCTTTTCTTTCCCAGCCAACCCCCTTTCCAACGCTCCTGGTTAATCTATTTATTTTTACTCTCCCTTCTTCTAAAAACATATACGATACAACAAGATTTTTTTAAAAGGTCAGACTCCTGGTAATCTCTGGAATGTGGGAAAAGCACTCTTACCACAAAGTTATATTAAGAAGTTTAATTATCAGAAAATTACCGTATAACAAATATATCAAACAGCAAGTATGTACACTGTATATATGCGCTGAGAATTCCTGGGCAACCTCAGTCTATAATCCCGCTCACCTCACCCGCGACCTCAACCAACTCTATTCCTTTCCTTTGACCAGCATGGGAGACAGGGGTACATGATTCTGTACAGCCCCCTGCCATTCGCAGGGCCCACTACTCAGGCTGAGATTCCAAAGCCATCTGGAGAGCTTTCTCAGCTCATCCCAGGCTGGTGCTGGCACCCACTCTCAATTTCTCAGGCCATTATTCATCCACTTCCTATCTTTCAGGAAATCATGGGGCCCCGGGTGTCGCAAATTCTGTCCAGCAGGATTCGTATTGCCATGGCAGCGTGTAAGTAATTTCACACGTAATACACTGGACTAGAAATTCCGGGACCATGTGTCCCCTCCATTATCATCTTGGAGAGGCCCTGAGCCTCATGTTGACCAGCTTTTTATTGCTGTTTCTCGGGCACTTTACATCTGAATGGTCTTCCTTAACTATGCATGGATTGTAGATTTACATTAGGTGGTAGACATCCAAGATGGCATCAAGAGGATAGATATGCAGATGGAAAGACAATAGGCTTGGGCTGACTCACTGGTCTGAGGAAGCTAGGCATGTATTAGCATAAGTTCTTTTGATTCAGGGAGAGAGAGGTTTTAGCAAGAACGAGATTTTAGCAAGTGCAAGTTTTTAAATCTAAGAAATATGCCATCCTAATTTTCCCACAGGAAATTCCACTGTCACACACGTGGGTCCTGCTTGCAGTCCTATGTTCCACAGGAGACCTTGCTCCCTTAGACGTGAAACGTTAGAGCTACAATTCCCATGGTAGGAATCATGAATTTCCTTTATCCAGGTTGCTTTGTGGGTTGTTTCAGTCAGCTACTACTGTGTAACAACCACAACTCTCACAGTGGCACACACAAGTAAGCATTTCTCACCACATGTATGAGGGTCAGTTGAGGCGGCTTCACTTCAGGCTACAGGCCTGCTGGCCAGTGGGGCCAGCAGCACATGTCCCTCATTCCCTGGGCCCATGTCACATTTTCCTCACGGCAGTGACAGAAGCGCAAGAGTGCAAGCTCCATAGCACAAGCACATTTCAAACCCCTGCTCGTATCACCTCCATCAATATATCATTTTCAAAAACAGGTAAAATAACAAAACCCAATGTCAAGGCCAGGGAGGTTTACTTGCCTCGTGGAGATGGACATAAAAAGGAGAAAGTGAATATTTACAGATAATGCCCACCCTCTGCTGTTTTGATCACAAATATTCCTGCCATTTCCACATGCAAAATATACTCACTCCATTCCAAACACCCTCCAAATAATCTTATTCAGTCCTGACACTGCACTGGAGGTCTAGAAACCGTAGTCTACATCAGATCTCACGGAGGCTCTTCTTGATGCGGGGCCCTAAAAAGCAAAAAGGCAAGTTGTTTGTCCCATGAACCCCCAAAATGGCGGTACACTGGTGGAGCAGAGACAGAATCCCTGCAAAAACGTTCCCATTTTAAAAGGGAGTGACCAAAAAAATAAATAAATAAATAAATAAATAAATAAATAAATAAATAAAATAAAAGGGAGTGACCAGGGAGTAGAGACCATTCCCTGATATGGCCCCGTTCCATACTCTCAGCCTCGCTCCCCAGTCCTTTCTTCTCTGGGGCCCCTGGCTCTGCCCTCTGGCGGTCCTCCCTGTCCATCAGCCTTGGTCACTTCTGAAGGGTCCGTCAGGGAATATGTCCTTCTGAGTGGCAAGCAGCACTGCCAGTCTGCTTCCTACCTGAAGAAAGGTGGAGACCCAGACATTTGTTCCCTTCACCAAGTATCATTTTCTTTTAGATCAGTCTGGTGGCAGTTTTGACAACAAATGCCCTCAAAAACTTTGTAAGTTTTCTGTGCATTTTATTCTACCCAACCCTAGGCACCACAAAACATACCACAATTCTTATGGGGATTCATATTCTTCTCTCTGTCTCCCCCTTAACCCCCTCCACCCCTCTCCCTCTCCTCACGCCTTTAATTTTTCTAGGAGACGTTTCGTCCAGCTGAAAGGGTGCCATAAATACTCTCTTTGCTCAGAAAATCTGACGCTTAGGGTAGGAGACAGAGGAAGAGTTGGAAAGTAATTCCTAAGTGGGTGCAAACTCAGATGAGTGCTTAAGGTAGCTGTAGCAATCCTTTCATAGTAATTATTGTTTCTGCACCATTCCTTCCGCTTCCAGGAGTGCCTGGCTAGACCACCTCAACTTCTGTGGCTCGTGCCTGGTACCATGTCAACGGGCTTCCCTAGCATATGTTTTTCTATTTATTTCAATGGCCCCATTGTCCCAGGCCACCCCAGATGAAATCATAACCCCTCCATGCCATCAGCCTCTCCTGTCTTATTTGTCACTCCATGACATATCAAACTTACTTTTTTTGTTGTTTATGTCTTCCGTTCCCAGCAAAATGTAAGCTCCATGAGGGGAAGGATTTTTGTCAGATGTGCTCACCGTGTTTCCAGTGACTGAAAAGGCCTCTTGCATGAAATACACTCTTAATTAATATTTATTGGGTGGATGAATGGATGGGTGGGTGGGTGGATGGATGGATAAACTTCTAAACAAAATTCTGAACCGTCCACCTGAATGAACCCTCATACCTTGGGCCCCGCCCAGGCTCCAGCCCTGCTGTAAGATACACTGCCTCATCTTCCTGCTGCTGGCTTGGTCTTCTCTCCTTTATGACTCTGCCCAGCACTGCATGGCTTCTCCAAACTTCCTAAGTTAACAGCTCTCACTCATGACCCTCCCAGACCCCTCCCCTCAAGCTGCCTGGGCAGCCTCTGGATTTCTTCAAAGGCAGAACTTCAACACGTAGAGGAAGGTGATTAAAAGTCAGACAGAGGAACCAGAATTAAAAAAGCTCAAATGAAGAAAAACTAGTGCAACTGAGCAAGAGATTTTGCTGAGTTTCCTGGCAACCAAGGAACAAAGGAAAGATAATGAGCTCTGCCATTAAGTGACACGGGCTCTGTTGGGGAAGACAATCTTTTTCCCTAGGGACCATCCAGTACAGTAAGCAGGAAGAAATTCAGATGGAGGAAATGTCCTATCCTGAAGACAACTTCCCACAAGTTTGAGAGAGCTCAGTTATGACCTTAAGATTAAAAGGGAAGTCCTCTAGGAGCTCACATCCATTTCAAGAAAGAGCATCATACGTGAAAGGCAGCACCTGTTTCCTGGGAGAGAGAGGACGTCAGGATGAGGGAAAACCAAGGAGTTGAAAGCACCTTCCAAGAGAGAGAAAGTCAAGATTTACCTAACTCTATTTTTTTTTAAGCTGCAAAAAGCTGAGGAGAATCATAAATTAATTCGCTCCGTTAACTAGAGAGCAAAGAAGAAGATGTATTATCTCACTGGTTCCTTGACTTGTGAATTTGCTGGTGCGCCGTGTGTTCTCTGGTGGCTTCAGGGGTGATACTCAGTCTGAGAGCTGTGGGCTGATGTGGAGGTTTGGTTTTGAGGGTGCTCCCACAGCAGGCTTGGGGGATGACCACCCACATCAGCCCATGGGCTTCACGAGCAAGAGGCTACAGTGTCCCATCTGGTCTGGAGAAGGGGAGTTTCTGTGCTAGTAATAGAAAATATTAAAGAGACAACTGTCTTTTTTTGAAATTCCCTTTCACCATGTGAGTAGGATGTGGTTCCTAGGGCGATTAGTTACTATGCTCATTGCTTATTCCTGGCTTTTGTGAAACCATGTCAATACCTCCAGTCCAAGAATTCACATTATTACTTTTTGTTCTACAAACCAGCTTCCAAGCTTTAGGAGCTGCTTTGTCTGGGGAGGACAGGGAGAAGCAGAAATACTACGTATAGCATGTGCCCTGTGAGGAATTCCAGGAAAATGAGCAGATCTTTTAGTTCAGAGGACCTTGAATTTGGCACTGCCTTCCTCAGTTTGGCTCTGTGAGGTTTAAGGCAGAGGTGGGGGCTCAGAGAAGGGCAGACAGAAGAGTTTGAGGGGTCCCCAAGGTGAAGTCGTGATAGCACCTTGGTGCTCTTGGTGTGGATGCCACCAATACAAAAGGCAATTCTGTCTCCTCGGATCTGTGTCCTGCCTGGTTCATGGCTCAGTGATGAAGCCAAAATTTGGTCAAACTCTTTCCCAGATTCCCAGGCTGGGCTCCCCTGTCCTGAGCTACTGGCATACACTCTGCTTACTAAATGTGCTCTGTGATCTCGTTAGTGGGAGGCAGAAAACCCGCCCCTAAACGGGGGAGCAACTGAAGAGATAAAATGCTAACGTGTCTGATCTGGTCCATGGTAATGCACTGTCCCATTCGTTCATCATGTCTCTATTCACAAATATCTATTCCTGCCCACTGCATGCAGCTGCAGTGCAAGGGCTTTCGGGTCTAGGCGTTTCATTCAAAACTGGAAAGGGTCCTTGCTGGGTAGCCCAGTTGGTCAGAGTGGCCTCCATACACCGAGGTTGCTTGTTCAATATCCGGTGAGGGCACATACAAGAGTCGACCAGTGAACGACCGGTGAACACACAAATAAGTGGAACAACAAAACAAATCAATGTCTCTCTCTCTCTCTCTCTCTCTGTCTCTAAGGTTGTCACTCTGATAAGCCAAATTAAAGAAAAATAAACAAATTAAATAAATTTTTTAAAAACTGGGAAGGACAACTGATGGCAGAGTGGTCAGATGAGGGGAAGGGCCTTCGGTCTCAGACGAGGCTGCCTCCCTCGGGCACAGCCTCGAGGCAGGCCCTGCAGCTGGGCTGCCCTAAAGAGAAGCGTGAAGAATGAGTTGGAGCCAGTGGGCTAGTAAAGCAATTAAAGAACGAAATGAAGGACACTCTCAGGCCTGGCCTCCGAGGAGGGTTAAGGATTGGAATCCATCGTAGTGAGCCTCATCTGCACCTCGCCTCAGAGACCATCCCCGGGACCCTGTGGATCTCGGGCAGCCTCCCTGCTGTGGGGCAGGCAGCCTTGGCGAGCAAGGAAATCATCAAAGGCCTGGCAGGGGGAGCGCTCCAGACGTGAGGCGGTGGAAGACAGATTTCCTCTGAAACATGCCTTTAAAGGCAGCTCATTTAGCTTTGTGGGCCCCAGGAAAGCCCAAGATAGGTGCCATCCAGGAAACCCGGACCCTTTCAGATCAGCACGGTTTAATGCAGCATCAGAGCCGTAGGTCAGACCAAGAAATGACTTCCTGACTGTAGGGGCTTATTGGACCATGAAAGAGGACTCCTAGCGAGACTGTGAAATCGCCTTCTCTCAAAGTTTTTAGAGTCTTGTCTCTTTGGAGCGGTGCATTGAGGGCCATCCCAGGGGCAGGTCCTGAGGTCTGACAAATTCCAGGCCCCTCCTCCCCACCCCAGGAGGAGCTTCCCAGCCTAAGAATCAAGGGTTTTTTCTCTTTTCTGGATGGATATTTCAGGTGTGCAAAATAATGGTTTGATATTTACTGTGTATATATATTGAGAAACGATCACCACAGTAAGTCTAGTTAACATTTCTCCCATACATTGTCAGAAAAAAAGTCCTATGCTTAGGACTTTTCAGATCTACTCTCTTAACAGTTCTCAAATATGCAACATAGTGTAATTAACTGTAGTCCCCATGCTGTGCCCAAATTGCTTCTAAGTGCTTGGGGGCAACAGGTATAGGATGAAGCCTTCACATTTTATGTTTCTATTTAACTTTTCAGAGATGGGTCAACAGGGTAGTGAGCTCCGGACCTTCAGATAGTGAATAAAAAAGACTCAGCCTGGGAGCCATTTTACTATTTTAAATATTTTAAATAGCTCCAGCTTTGTGACAGCTGTGGAGTGTAAAATAAAATCTGCTCCTCTGCCATCCCCGGGCAGCTCTGAAGTATCAAATGGTACACCGGGGTGGTGGGTAGTGGGCCAGGGGAGAGGAAGAGGGGCAGGGGCAGGCGAGGGGTGGGGCAGAAAGTGCATTCTCTTCTTGTGGGGGAACATTTTCAAACATCCGATGTGAACCTCGGTACCCTGGAGAGCTATAGATTTTCTATTAGCAGAACATCTGAGAGCTTTGGAAACGCCCCCAAAATTTGAAAACTCCCGGGTGATGTGGTCAGACTCAAACAGGCTGTGTCCCCGGGCAGCTGGACGCTGACATTCTCCTGTCGAAGAGAGAGAAGGGCAGGAGGGTGGGGGTGGGAGGCGGCCCTTTCATCGGGCTGCTTTGGATTGGCGATCCTCCTCCAGGATCACTTGTATTGGCTTTGCAAGCACAACACAGGCCCCAGCCAACTAGGTTAAGTGAGTTCACGTATTTAGTGACTATTTATTGGGCACTTACATTGCTCCAGGAAGTGAGTTATGGGGCTGGGGCTGAGTTTCAGACAATGGCACCAAGTGGCTCTGATTTTAACTGGCCTTCTCTCCCCACTACATCCCTACCCTTAGTGTTTTAGAGGACACAGAACTATGCACCCAATGCACTCAGTAAACGTGCATTGCACTCCTCCCAAGAGCTCAAAATACAGCAATGAGCAAGACAGCCCACCGCCCTGCTCCCACGGGGCTCACATCCTAAAGAGCTTCTCCCATCGTGCTGGAGAAAGCACGCATGCGTAAACACTGCCAGTGCTTTGTGCTATGCACGCACTCACCGAATATTTATTGGGCACCCATTCTGTAGCAGGCACTGCACTAATCACTGGGAATACAGCGGGGAACAAAATCAAATGTGGTCCTGCCAGCGCACAAGCTGGGCAACTATTGATGCAGCCTCACAAGGAAGTGCAAAGATACAAACAATTGCGAGAGGTGCTAGGTCATGGAGGCTCCCAGTGCTTTGAGAGGCTATCAGGAGGTGAGTGCTCTGGCTAGAGAGGGCAGCGCAGGCCTCCCTGAGAAGGTCAAGTTTGGGACGCAACGTGAACCATGAGCTCAGGGTAAGCAAGCTATTGATAAGAGCAAAGAACAGTGTTCCAGGCAGAAGGAACAGAAAATGACAAGGTCCTGGGGTTGCAGGGGTACGGTGGATGTGAGTAACAAAAAGGAAGTGGCTGCCAGAGGGTAGGGGCCCAGAGACTGGAGAGGACAGAGATATAGGTAGGGGCCGGGCCATTGAGGACCTTGTGCCAAGGTAAGGAGTTTGGGTTTTATCCTGAGAATTGTAGGAAATCTGCAAGCTGATTGAAGCAGGGATATTTGGGACATATCTTTGTCATTCTCTCAAATGTCATTCATTCAACCATTTACAGGGCACTTTGTATGTACAAAATGCTGTGCCAGGCACTGTGAGGACCAGGAATCTGCCCTGGGCGCTAAGGTTCTTATAGAACAGTGGAGGAGGTAGCCATGGTAGCAACAGTTTATTGCACTTGGGTGTTGAAGATATAGGTTCAAGTCTCAGCTCTGCCTTTAACTGAAGTACCCACGGTTCCTAGAGGTTAGTGACTAGGTTTAATTATATTTAGGTACCCAGCACCTGGCACACAGGAGAATCAATAAACTTAGAACAATCCTATCACTTTAGATAGTATCAATAAGGTCTTACACTTATTTAGTGCATTATCATCTCTAACGATCTTTCACATACTGCATCTTATTTTATTCTTACACTATCCCTGTGAGGTAGATTCAGGACCAGCTACATAATTTGTGGGGCCCAGTGTGTAATGAATACATGGGGTTCTTTGTTCAAAACTCAGTAAGAATTTTATGATGGTGACAACAGAGCATAAAACCAAGGACAGGATTATCGTAAGGTCAGAGTCCTGTGTGACCACAGCACAAGCTGCATTCCATGAAACCAGGGGGTTTATATTTTAATCATTTTATAGGCGAAGAAACTGAGGCACAAAGTTTAGTGACTCCGTTGATGTCACACAGCCAGCGACTGAAAGAATGAGCATCAAAATGAACCCAGGCCTTCTGATTCCAGGTCTTTGATGTCTCCTGAAATAGGATCGGCCTGGTGTCGCTCTGGGTTGCAGTTCTGGTCTGGGTTGTGTTCCTGGCAGGGCAATTCTAAGCACCTGGTGGAAAAGCAATATAGACGAAGAAGTGGCGTGGAAATGTTCAAGATGCTGCATGAAGCCCTTCAACAGATCTCGCTGCTCTCAGAAAAAAGTCCCAAGGTTTAGACTGATGCAGATCCTCTTGTGGTTTGACCCCTGATTAAAGTTCTCCAGCTGCACTGCCCACCTCTGCTCCCTCCTTCAAAATGTGCTTTCCAACCATACATACCTTCTTGCAACTTTCCAACTAGGACTTGCTCCCTCTGGCCTCTAGGTCTTTGCTTATGCTACTTCCTCTGCCTTGGATGCTATGCTTTGTGAAGGGTGACTTCAAGTGAGCCAGCTTAGGAAGGAAGGAGAGAAGGATAAGGAAAGGCATCTGAGGCAGAGGAGAAAATCATGGCTAGTCTAGCCATAGCCTTGGGATTGCCATCCATCCATCCATACTTTATTCCTTCTATCCACCCATCGATCCATCCTTCCATTCATCTACCCATCCATCTATCGATCCATCCACCAACCATTTACTGAGCCCTGTGTGCTACATGCCAGGTATTAAGTCAGGCACTGGGGATGAATAAGCCTCACTTCACTTTCCCAAGGAGCTCACAGTCCAGTGGACAGACAAACAAGTATTGCCATTGCTCAAACCTCCAATTTCATAGCCTGGATGAATCTAGACTCCCTCCCCACAATGTATGCAAATCCCCACTTATTTCTTCAGGATCCCATCTCTAGTCCTGCCCAAGGGTGTCATCCCAGGATGACCGGGAGCCAACTGGGACAAGGCCTTACACCCCTTTGCCATTTTTCCATAAGAAAGACAATCCTTGTGGTGATTTTGTGGATTTGGTGACTTTACTAAAGACCCGAGGAGTTAATGTGAAGGATTATGTCCTACACTCTATAGCCATCTTGCTGGTTTCCCACTAATAGTCCTCTACTTCCCCAAACCCAAGCAATTTATATGGAAGCTTGTCCATTGCACAGACCCCTGGGAGTGTCATCTAGTCCTCGCCCCCTACCCTCGCATATGTAGACCACTGCAATGCAGAGAATGGTGAACACTGCACCAGGGCAGGTTCAGGATGGCCGTGCCAGGTGGCCTAGAAGAGGGGTGGGCTCTGGGAAGGATCCTGGATGGAGAGGGAGATCAGAAGAGGATATTTCAAGCAGAACAAATGACAGGGACAAACAAGTAGAGTGGGCATGGTGATTTCCAAAATTGGTTCAGCAGGGCTGGAGAATCGAGCATGAGGAGCAGCGGGAATGGAGGCAGGGGCGAGGCCATAAGGGACTGGACGGGTCGTGCTGAGGACCATGGACTTGAAGCTAGGCCTGCAGGGCTGCTGCTGCTGAGAGATCTTAAGCCTAGAAGTGACATGATGAGAGAGTTTAGAAAGACTATAGGGGCAGAGATAGGGTCACTCAACCACAGCCTGAAAGCTGGGGAAGCCTCCTGCTCAGCACCAAATCATGGCAAGGCAGCAGTAGCCCCCTCTTTCCTCCCCTCCCCCGCCCAGGAGTAAGTCTGAGACCAGAGTCAGTCCTGGGGACAAGGCCTTGTGATGAACACAGGCAGGCAGAGTCCCGGGTGGCTGTCCTTGTGTCCCTGGGGAGGTGGCCTCATACCCACTCTGTTCTCCAACAACTCCTCCTGGGGATTTGTTATCAGACCCAAAATAAAGTCTGCAAGATTCCTGGACCTGGCAGAAGGATTCAAACTAATTTTCAAATGTCTTCAGGTCAACGAAACCTCAGATGCACTTTTTCCCGAGTTCTTTCCTACACTCCACACCCCCACTACTGCCCTCCCCTCCACCCCACCCCCTGACTGCTGCTGGATTCTCAAAGCCACACAGATTTCAAGGGCAATGAAATCAGTCTGGTCCTAGTTTGTTCACATTCGAATCCTCAAACAGGCTGTTTTGTAAGAAACTGAGGACTTCCAAGACACCTTCATAGGCTCCCTTACAAAGCATCTCGTTTTCAATCAGAAAATTGTATTTTGCCAGGACTTCATGTTCAAGTTCAATATCCACGGCAGAACCCACGAAATGTGAGTGGGTTCTAAATTTGGAAAAACATGTCCTTCAATCTCTCCCCAAAACATTCCTTCGGCTGTTGACTTTGGAGCCAACTTCTCTGTATCGTGTGGCTGTCCCAGGTTTGCCCTGAATGACACACCAAGGCTTCGAACACATGAAGCGCTTGCTCAGCAGATCAATGTAGCAGCAATCCACTGTGGGAGAGCACAGCAGAGGGAATCCAATCTATTCCTTTCTTGGCAAAGCTGCTGGGTTGAGTCTCGTTTCCATGTAAGACGCCTGCCCTGACTTAAATTTGACTCCCTACCAGTGTCTTTCCTGAGCTATTTGCACTGTGAACATAGCGCCTAAAAAGATTTATTTAAAAAAAAAGAGGAGCCGAGTGTCATTTTTAGAAAGGCGAGACACCCAACACATCCTACTCTGAGTAGATTTCTTTGATGCCTTGTGATGTTGCCTGAATGTTAAATATACCCTCAGACTCCGAGTAAATAGTCCACGGCATGTAACTTGGGTATAAAAGAAGAAATTTTACACAACGTGGCCACAGACGCCTTGTCATTTCCCAGAAAATTAGAGGGTCTTCCAGTGACCCTGTACATTTATCACACAAGTATTCTTCCACAGCTTCGGGAACAGATGGGGCCTGTTTTGATAATGTTTTCTGATCGCCATAGATAGCATGCTGGGGGGTGGGGGAGGGCAAGGCAGACATCGCCCCCAGAAGCTGGAAGCTAGCGCTCATGGCCAGCCCCCCGGGGGTTCTGTGCCTCGTGTCTGAAAGACACTTTGCTAGCACCGGGCATTTAGTTTTTCAGGGGAGAAGCAGGCATCTCGGGGAATGCTCATTTCTCTATCTGCTAGCCCTTCACTGAAACGCGAAGATGTTAAAGGATTGGCTGCAAAAGAGACTTAAACCCAGAAGATGAGCTGGAATCAAAGACAGGCTGCAAAGAATCTTGACAGGCATCCTGCTGCCTCCAGAAAGGACCACACGGGCTCTGGAACCAGAGGGAGATTTCACAACCTCCTTCACCAACTCTTTCCAGCGTCTCGGCGGAGATGGAGCAATAGAAACCAAATCGTCCTGGTAGCAACGATCGGTTCACATTAAAACAGGTACTTCCACCACTAACAATAATGGTTCATATTGACTGAGGGGTTCCCAGGTGTCCGGCTGTGTGCCGAGCACCTGGCAGTGTTATTTCATCTCATCCTGAATGCGAGAGGAGGGAGATGAGATTCAAAGAGGTCACAGACCTGTCCTGAGTCTGCAGCTGGGCAGGACTGGGCTGCAAGTCGTGGTGGTATGGTCCGGTGCACGTCTCTTGGGCACTTGTCACCGTGGCTCCTCACCTGGGAAGTGAAGCTAATAATGGCAGTATGATACTGGCTTTTTTTTTTTTTTGTCTTCTTTGGCCAGACATGTATGCTTTATTTTGGTCGTGGTTCTCATTTCCAACTTTCATCATTCAATTTGTCCGTTCAACAAATGTTACTCAGCACTTACTATTTATGTCAGCGCCATCAGACTCTTAATCCGGACCTTTTTAATTAGCCCATCCATTGCCTTCTCCCAGCGAGCTTTCCCGTCATTATCATCCTTTCACAAGCATCTTATCATGCCACTGTCTGCTTTATGAAAACTAACTAGATCTGTTTTGTACTTACTGTTCACACAGTCCTATTAGAGACTTACGTGTGTGTGATCCTTAAGACCATTTAGCAGAGAAAAGAAAACAGATATATTATCTACTGTTATTATTTTCTCATTTTATGTACAATTAATGTCAGTCATGTGCATTTTAAGTGACTGTGGGAGCCAGGAGTCAGAGTCTGGTCTCATGATGCCCACACCTGAGTTCTTCCATGGAAAGGTGGACGTTGCCCTCTGGGAGCTCCCCCTCTGCACTAGGCAGCATTGGTAAAGCCCAGAGAGGCAGCCCAGAGAGGCAGGGAAGCTTGGTGGTTAAGCACCTGGACACTTGAACCAAACAATCTGGCTTCTAAGTCTTGCCTCTGCTCCTTACTAGCTAATGGCCTTGGGCCAATGACTTAACCTCTTCACACCTCCATCTCCTCCTGGATAACAAGGGATAATAACATTGCCTTCTTTATGGGATTGTTGTGAAGGTCAATGGTCAATATACAGAAAGCTTTGAGGACCGGGACTCCCACTTACTAAAGGCATTCTAATTGTTCATGGTTTTGACATTATTTAGAAGAATCGAAGGCAAACAGGCTGTGGATGGAAGGACAGAGTAGAGCAAAGAGCTCCAGCTGGATCGAGCAGAAGATGGGGTTCGGCTCTGCACTGTGCCCCTTCCTGTCTGTGCAGCCTGGGCCAAATCAGCCACTTGACTCCCCCTCGGTTTCCTCACCTGCGTGGTGAGAGAATCAAACCACCTAGGGCAGGGGAGGCTGGTCCCACTGCCTCCCTCACCTGACCCAGCACCCCTGGAGACCCTGATGAGCACACCAACCCCCCAACTTTGATTAAGACTGACTGGTGAAAATAATTAGTTAGTTTCAGTCTGGATGAGCTAACCCACTCATCCCAGTTTAGCTGGGACTTTCTGGTCCTCACACTGAAAGTTTCACCTCTCAGAAAACACTCCCAGGAAGACAAGGACAACTGATCCCCCCAGTTAGGTCAGCTGCTTTTCAAAAGAAATTCTATAATCTCATTCATCATTTTCGAAGCTTTGTCACTCATGTTTTCACCTTCCTAAGTTTGCCGTCATGTTTCAACTGTAAAACTACTCAAGTACACGTATTTCAAAACCCATATTTTATATTATTGCTGCAGTAGTCAGGGAAAGCCAAGTCAGCGGAGGTGACAACTCAGCTCCACGAAACAGAGAGCGGGAAACATGCAGTGAGTGGCACTGTAATTGTCCAGGCAAACCAGCACCGCATGACATAAAGAGAGGGAAAAATAAAAATCAATGAAACTAAAGTGCTGGCCCTTGGTAGTGGAGCTGGCTGATGACTGTCTAGCCCCTGGGACCAGCTCACTCTTTGTCAAAAGGAAAAATTAGTAGGGGGTGAAAAAGACCCTGGGATTTTCTCCTTTCCATAAGCAGGATAGAAAATGAAGCAAGTTTATCATCTTGTGACTTAATGTTATCTAATGTTGTTTAAGTGGTAGATGACTGCCACTTAGTCAACCACCATGCCACCAGCAAAGGACACTGCGACACTGAGAAAGAGAGAATCGGGGTGCAAAGATGAGAGGGCGAAGGCCAGGTCACGCATTTAAATGCTCAAACCTTAGAGAGTCACCCCTCCCTCCAAAGCAGCTCTTACCCATTCATTAACACCAAATCAGATAGGCCAAAATACTCATCACGTGGCTGCAATTTCAAGGGCCCAAGTCACCGCTCTTTCTTGCAAAGCCATTAGAATGCAGAAACTGGCTTGCCACCTATGACAGTTCACCCAGGCAAATGCCGGACTGTGCTGCGACAGAGCCCAGCCCCACACTTTCCCAAGCCAGGACCGGCCTGCTCACCCCACTGGGCCACACGTTCACTCTGCGGTTTCAAATGCCACCTACATGCAATGACCGCCAACCTGCACCCCAGCCCTGCCTACCTGCTACACTCCAGACCCTACCCCATGCCCCACTTGCATTTCTCACCGGGATCTCAAACGCACCGTGTCCGAAAGTGTCCAGAATTGCACATGCAATCTGCTTTGCCCCAAACTCATTTCCCCTCCACTACCCACTCCTTTGCCCAAACTCAAAACCCAGGGACCCTCTGTGACTCCTCTCTGTTCTTTGTTCTCCCACACCCAATCTCATTGATTTTATCACCAAGTGTTTGTAGAAAGGACCCACTCCCCTCCGGCCCACCCACATCTCTCCCCTGGCCTACTATAGGTCTAGAGGCACCTAATTGGTCTCCTGTGTTACCTAGCTTCTGTCTAACCCTCTCCAATCCACATCACAGCTACAAGCAACTTTTTTTTAATGTAAATCTTATTACCTTCTTTTCCTTGCTCAAAATCCTTCAGCTATACCCTATTGCACCCTATTGCTGTTGTAATAAATCCTTGACATAGCTATCAGGGTTCTGTATGACCTATGCTCCCTGCTGTGGACCCTGCCTGTTCACCTCAATTCGCCTTCCCTGCCCTGTTGTGCCCTTCACTCCAGCTCTGCAGCTGTGTTCTCCTTAACTTCAGGGTCTTTTTTTTTAATATTTTATTTATTTATTTTTAGAGAGAGGGGAAGGGAGGGAGAAAGAGAGGGAGAGAAACATCAATGTGTGTTTGCCCCTCACACACCCCTACTGGGGACCTGGCCCAAAACCCAAGCATGTGCCCTGACTGGGAATCGAACCAGTGACCCTGTAGTTCACAGGCCAACACTCAATTCACTGGGCTACACCAGCCAGAGTTCAACTTCAGAGTCTTACACAAGCTTGGAACAGGCTTAGATAGCTCCTGCTTCCTCAGATTAGATGGCACGTCCTCTGGGAAGCTTTCCCTGATCTCCAGACTAAAGCAGGGCCCCCCTTACCCTCACAGAAACTCTGTAGTACCCTGGCCTTCTACTTGACAATGCTCAGCAGCACAGCACTTCTTATCCACTACTTGCCCCCCATGGCAAGTAGGGGGGCGCCCTCCATGGAGACAGGGACCCACCAACATCCCCACACCTGGTACCGTGTCCCAGGATACCGCAAGTGCTCCCTGGATACTTGGAGACTGAGCAATAACTCTGAGAGTCCCTCCCAAGCAGGCTGAGCACCCTACCCCCTCCCGTTGGTGCAGCCTCTGAGGAAAACTCTCAACGGCAGGCGCTCTGGTCTTAGAGAATGTGGTATCTGGTGACACCACTGGGCACAGTGACAAAAATGTGGCCGTAGTGGGGTCACCCGCTCTCAGGAAGGAGTGAGTGCCAGTCATGCTGCATCCCGCACAGGAAGAGCTGGAGCTGGTGCCGACGGCGCGGGGTGTCCCGAGCCTTTGGTCTTGGGTTTCTCTTCCTAGGGTATTTATAGCCATCCGGAGAAGCGGCTGGCTTCATTAATTGTGAGCGTATGTCCACCCAAAGCAGCCATACACCAAATGTATTGAATACCAGGCCTTATATGGGCATCCTTGTTGGTTCATGTGTTGTTAATAAGTGGCACGGAGTGGATGGCTAAGGCAGAATGCCAAATGCTTGCCTTCCCCGCCATCTCCAGGAGCAAGGTGGTGGTTATGGCGTATTGTTTGCTTTTAATGCAGGGACTACTTTTTTAAACCCAAAAGAGAGAGCTGTGAGGCCCAGGGACACTTGATGACCGGTGTAGGGACAAACACACAGTTCAGACGTGGCAGCAAAGGATGCAGATTCTGTAGCCCGCGTTTCAAACAAGCTCCGCTCAGTGCAAGTCGTTAACTCACAACAGCTCTGTGCAGCAGGTGCTACTATTCCCCCCATTTTGCAAATGAGGAGCCTGAGGCGCAGAATGGCTACCCCGATGGGCCCCGTTAGTAGGGAGCAGAGCTGTAATTCGAACCCAGGCAGTCGGGCTCCAGAGTCCAGAAGTTGTCAGGTCCTATCGGGACTCACACAGCCCAAACCAAAGCCAAATGAGGACTCACTTCCAGAAGACTCAGGCCCCTGCCCTAATTTAGTCTTTTCTCTCTTGAAGACTACAGAGAAGCTGCGAGCACAGCCCCAGCCTCAAGGAGCACACCTGGTTCACAATAGCACAAGTTAGCAAGCGTGAAGTGCCACGTGAGGAACCCATGTGCCAGGGAGTGGGCCATCCAAGCGGACAGAGGTCCTGAAGCACCCGTCACTGGGTACATCCCCACCTTGTAGATGCCAGGTTCTGTGTCTGTGGGCAAGGCGGTTTCCTTGTCTGGGGCTGCCCTTTCAAATCTGTGAAATGGGGCTGCGGATGAGAATGACAATGTACTAGTTGGAATCTTACGGGGCTGGTGTCGGTGTTAACCACAAGAAAGCATACAAAGCATTTGGGACAGGGAATGTGTCCCATAAACATTAGCCATTGTCATTTCTAGCAGAAAGGTCTGGGCATCACCATTTATTCACTCACAAACCCACGTCAGGCACCTCCTTGCCATGGACCAGGCACGGCTGCGCCAGGTGCCAGGCACACACAGAATGAGATAGCAGCCAGGCCTGCAAAGGGAGCAAGCACTGTTGAGAGAGGCGGTGATACAGGTCTATAGGAAGGACAGCAGGGAAGGAGGTACGTGAGTCTGGTGGGAGTCTCGGGCCCCTGCAGAGGGAATCGGAGAAGGTGGTGTGGAGGAGGGTGGCAGGATGTGGGAAATGGGGTGAGGGTGTTTCTGCGTGCGCAAAGGCACCAGGGAGGGCCCGCGTCATGGCATCCAGTCTGCACGGTGGTGGGCTTGAGGGCGGGTGGTGACTGCGGCACACAGGACTGCGTTCCAGGCAGGCAGCCCTGCTCTGAGGAAGTCCACCTCCAAGTCCTGAAGTCATCTTTATCTCCAGACTCAGCTGGAGGCAGAGGAATAACTAAATATTTAAGCGGGTTATTTTTTTAATTTTCTTCTCAGTGCCCAGCTATTTGCCTGTTGGCCAGCCCAGAGAGGAGACTGAATTTATGTCTCACCAAAGAGGCACCAGAAAGGGAAGGAGAGAGACACCGAGACAGACAGAGAAGATTATGCCGAGGGTTTGTTTTTTTTTTTTTTTTCCTTCTAAGTGTCTCCTCAGTAGAATCCTGCCGCTCTGTCTCCGGGGAGCAGTTCGCCCTCCAGAAAATATGACACTTTATTTCCTGCCCTTGTTTGTTAACACACCCCATTACCATCCATCTCAGTTTCATGTAGCTGCCAGCCGGCATTAACGCCCTCCTCCTCGCCTCCCTGAGGCAGAAAATAGAAAAGGAAGAATTCAGCAGATTTTCCCCTATGGCACCCTCCGCGGCACCAAGATAACCAGAGCAGAAACCACAATTGGATTCTTATTCCTTCAGCCCAAGAATGCAAAGGACGGGACGGTTTAACCACCTTCTGCATTTTCCTACAAAGAGAGTCGGCTTGTTATTTTGGTTGTCTGGGCTCCCTTCTCTGCCTCGGAGAAAGATACATTAATTAATTTTTTTTTTTTAATGTTAGGCAGGAGATGTTGCAAACTGTCAAGAACTGTCAGTGGCGCCTGCCCCAATCAGGTAAGCGCCCGCAGCGCCTGAGGCAGAGACACACTGACCCCTAGTGGTCGCCTGAGCCCCGCCCCTCAATGGGCCAGAGCAAACTGGAGCAACTCCGTGTGGCCCAGGGGGCGTGGCAGGGGGCTTTGTCTACAATGCCTGGCCCAACACTTGCGTGCACGTATGCACACACTCACACCCACACCCGTGTCCAGTTTCTTCTCTTTTTTCCAATTCCATAGAGTATAGATTTGCTAAGAACCTGCAGGGTGCTGGCCCTGAGCCACAAATAAAGCCCGTTTCTCTGGTCTTGAGAAGTTGTGGAAAAGGCTGATGGGGTCCCAGGAGGACATACAGCTGAGAGGAAGGGAGGAAGCTGGCATTCATGGAGAGGCTCCTCCGTGCCAGGCACTGTACACACGTTATCCCACTGGAGCCTTAAAATAGCCCCAATGTACCAAGGTTTGGAAACTGAGGCTCTGGCTGTCCAATGGCTCGTCCAGGTTACAAAGCTAATGTTGTTATTGACTTTATTTATTTTAATAAGCACATATTTACCTAGCAGTTATCTGCCATGCATTCTTCTAGCACTTTACCTACGTTGAATCCTCATTACAACCTATGAGGTAAGTACTGCCATTTCACAGACGACAAGCAGAGGCACAGAGAGGTTAAGTAATTAGTGATTGGTGGATCCAGCATTAAGCCCAGGCATTCCTGAAAGGTTCTTCAGGAATCTCTCCAGCGGTCCAAACCCAAACTGTTCTCCATCCCTGCTTTACCCGCCAGGGACAAGGTGATGCAGCAGGAGAGGGAGCAGCCATTCTAACTGTCGAGGAAGGAAGAAGCCTTGTGGATGAACTGGTTTTGAAGCTCCTTGAAGTCATAGATAGTGCCATCCACCTTCAGAGCCTCACGCCTGGCACACAAGGGGTGCCCAGTCAGGGCCCACCTGGATGGGACCCTGAAGGAAGGTTCAGGGAAGGTGAGAAGGAGGGAGGGAGCCTGAGAGGGCTGCATGAACCCCATCCCTGAGGCAGAAAAGCACAGGTCACTCTCCACGACCACCCTGTAAATAGGTATTCCCAAATACACCCACACTCCTTTTTGTCCAACACAAGGTGACCAACTAAACTGTATGAACATCCCCCGTGCCACATTCCTGAGATTAATGCATCGAAAATGTGTGAACCCCTGTGTATTTTATCTCATTTGATCGGCAGAGCAGCCCCCTGTGGTAGGTATAACCAGCCCCACTTTTACCGTGAAAAATCAGAGAGTTTTCCCAGATGGGTAAGTCACTTGTCCCAGGTCTCCCAGCTAATATGCAGAGACCTGAACACCCAGACTTCCTGACCCCAAAGCGCACGTGCACTCACGCATGCTCTTGCTGCCAGCCAGGACCCCCACATAGGAAAGCCCAGCCCCCCCCCGCCCCCCCGCACCACCCCAGCAGCCTGTCCTTCTCGCAAGCAGTTGCTTGAACTGGCCAGGTCTGTTCCTGTCTTAAGACCTGTGGCCTAGCCATTCCCTCAGCCTGGAATGTTCTTCCTGTCTGTGGATCTTCACGCAGTTGGCTCCTTCCTGTCATTCCGGTGTCAGCTCAAGTGTCGCCTCCTCCGAAAAGCCTTCCTTGTCCACCCCACCGAAAATAGCCTTCCAGTCACTCTCCATTGCATCACCGTCGTATTTTCTTCCCAGCAGTTATTAATCTGGTGATTTCTTGTTTAGTTACTATTGTTAGGCTCAGCTCTTGTGTAATAAGGGCTATCGATTACATAGCACGCACTTACCACGTGCCAAGAGAAGTTCTGAGATCTTCACATACAGGAAGTCATTTTGTCTTCACAACCATCCTTTATCCTAAGTTCTATTATGGTCCTCATTTGACAGAGGAGGAAACTGAGGCAGGGCAGTTGCAGTAACTTGTCCAAGATCCCACCCTCAGTAAGCTCTGCTCTTAGCCACTACAAAAATACATCAGCCCTTCAACAACAAAAAGAACTGAATTTTTTAAAAGGGTAAAGGACTTACGTGGACAGTTCTCCAAAGAAGATACACAGATGGCCAATAAGCACAGGAAAAGATGCTCAACATCACTAGTTACCAGGAAAATGCAATCAGAACCACAGGAAGATACCCCTTCACGCCCACTAGGGTGGCTATAATTTTTTTTTCTTTAAATAACAAGTGTTGGCAAGGACATGGGAACTTGGAACCCTCGTGTAATGCTGGTGGGAATGTAAAATGGTGCAGCCACTGTAATAAACAGTTTGGTGGCTTCTCAAAAAGTTACAGAGAATTACCATGTGACCCTACAATTCTGCTCCTAGGTTTATATCCAAAGGAATTGAAAACCGGGACTCAAAACAAAAACATGTACCCGTGTGAATACAATAGCCAACAGGTGGAAAGAACCCAAATGTCCATCAACTGATAAATGGCTGATCAAAATGAGGTGTATCCATATAGTGGGATATTAGCCATAAAGAGAATGAAGTACTGATACATGCTCAAGATGGATAACTCTTTGAAGCATATGCTAGCAGTGCCCTGGGCGGTCCCCTGGATCTGTCTCTTGCTTCAACAGTATTTGGACAGAACAGACCTGGGGATGCTTTTTCTTCCTGCCCCCAATCTCTTTTCCAGCCACCACCTCCGGAACCACCTCAGCCATCCTCAGCCTTCGATCCCAGCCAACACCTTTTTTTTTTTAACCTTAACTCCTCATTGCCAAACAACCGTGAGCTCCCAAATGCGTCGGAATCATTCCACCTGAGGTGGAGGCTGCCACCCACCGCCTGGCCCACGGGCATCTGCGGGCCTCCCACACCTACCTCACTCTGGGCTTCTATTTCAACCGGACAACATGGCTCTGGAGGGTGTGGGCCACTGCGTCTGTGAGTTGGCCAAGAAGGGAGAGGGAGCCGAGCGCCTCTTAAAGATGCAAAACCAGCACCGGGCCTTGCTCTCTTCCGGGATGTTCTGAAGCCGCCCAAGGTGAGTGGGGTGAGACTCGGGATATTATGGAAGCCACCATGGTCCTGGAGAAGAACCTGAACCAAGCCTTTTGAGACCTGCATGCCCTGGGTTCTACCCACGCAGACCCTCATCTCTGTGACCTCCTAGAGAACCACTTCCTGGATGAAGAGGTGAAACTCATCAAGAAGATGGGCAACCACCTGACTCACCTCTGCAGGCTGGCCAGGCCCCAGTCTGGGCTGGGCAAGTATCTCTTTGAAAGGCCCACCCCTCAAGCATGACTAGGAGCCTTTGAAGACCCGCTGGCCTTTAAGGGGACCCCCTCTGCATTCCCCTGGTATCTGGCTTTTGCCTGAGCCTCTCCCCAAAACCACTAGGCATCCTTTTAAGCACCTGGATCCCTCTCCCACTCATTGGGCCAAATGGAAACAAAGCCTTTTGCAGAAGAAAAAAAAAACAAAAAAAACCCTCCGTGAAAAAAGCAGGACCCAAAAAGCCACACATTGTGTCGTTCAGCTTACACCAATGTCCGTAACAGGCAAACCCATATAGATAAAAACGGAATAGCGAATGCCAGGGCCTCGAAGAGAGAAATTAAGGGTTTTATGTAGGGGCAATAAAATGTTCTGGAACTAGAAGGTGGCGATGGTTACCCAATAGTCACGTACCACTTAACGACAATATCCGCATTCTGAGAAATGCATCGGCAGGCAATCTCATCCTTGTGCAAACATCATGGGGAGCACCTAACAAACCATAGATGGTATGGCCCACGACCGCAATTGTAGGTGCTACACCCGCATAGGACTGGCAGTGCCATGGGCTTGTTTCCACCAGCGGCACCACAGACACGTGAGGAATGCACTGCCCTGTGACCCTACGACAGCTATGATGCTATGATGTCACTAGACTACAGGAACTTTTTAGCTCATTCGACTCTCACACCTCCACCGTTATGCATGCAGTCTGTCATTGATCGAAATATCATTATTAGCACCTGACTGTACTAAATTCCACTGCAGTCTATACTTTAAAATTCGAAGTGGTGAACTTTGTGATATAAATTTTACAACTTTTTTTTAAAGTCAGCCTTGACAACCTTGTTCATCTCTGGGTCCTTAGGGCCTAGAACAGTACAAGGCACATAGTCGATGCTAACAACATGTTTGTGGGAGAAATGAATAAACTGGACCAGACCCCAGACCACTCGGCTCTCATTCTTGAGTTTTCCCCACAACGTCAGGTAGCTCCGGGAAGCTGTAGCCCAGTGGGTCTCAGACTCTCAGGCGCCTCGGAATCGCCCGGAGGGCTCACAAAAACACAGATTGCTGGGCCTCGGCCTCAGAGGCTCTGAGCAGAGCCGGAGAACTTGCACGGCCAGTACACTCCCTGCTGGCACCAGATAACTGCTCTCTGTTATCTGTTAAACCGCCAAAGAGAAGAATAACCTGCACATGACCAGGAGAAAGGAAAGGTGGGGACTGCATTTTATTCAATGATAAAAAGAGAGATTTGAACCCCCTGAAAATGGAACCACACAAAAATTGAGTTGTCTGTTTTAATATTTATTTGTATTGGAATGAGTCTGGCACATAACTCATGCCCCCGTGAGGTGAGACTGCAGTGATGTCAGTAAAGGCACATCCAGAGCCCTTGGAACACAGTTGAGCAAACAACTTAATTGAAAGCAGAAGAACTTTAGGTTTAGGACACAGGTGTAGAGCATTTGAGGGGCCCAGAGCATGAGGACCCCCCTAGGTTCAAATCCCAGCTCCTCCACCTACCTGCTGTGTGAACTTGAACGATGTGCCTGTGGTACACAGAATAATGCCCCCTCCCAAAAGATACCCACATCCTAATCCCTGGAACCTATAAATATGTAATCTTACATGGCAGTGGAAATTAAGGTGGCAGGTGGCATTAAAGTTGCTAATCAACTGACTTTCAGACAGTGAGATTGTCCTGGCTCATCTGAATGGGTCCAGTGTGATCACAAAGGTTTGCAAAGGGGGGAGGAGGCGGCAGAAGAGGCCATCAGGGTGAGACACGACCTGAGAAGGACTCACCCCGTCATTGCTGCTCTGAAGGTGGAGGAAGGAGGACACGAGCTAAGAACTCAGGGAGCCCCTAGAAGCTGGAAAAGGTGAGGAAACAGATTCACCCCTAGAACCTCCAGAGAGGAACGCAGCCCAACCGACAGCCTGATTCTAGCCCAGTGTGACCACGTTGGATTTCTGACCTTCAGGGTGTAGGATGAGAAACTTGTGTTGCTTTAAGCCACTAGCTTTTTTGTTTGTTTGTTTTTATTTATTTATTTTTAGAAAGAAGGGAAAGGATGGAGAAAGAGAAAGAGAGAGAAACATCAATGTATGGTTGCCTCTGGTGTGGCCCCCACTGGGGACCTGGCCCACAACCCAGGCATGTGCCCCAACTGGGAATCAAACCAGTGACCCTTTGATTGGCAGCCCAGCACTCGATCCACTGAGCCACACCAGCTGTGGCAAGCCACTAACTTTCTAATAATTTGTTGTAGCCCAGATAGAAACCTGCTACACTGTCTAAATTCTGTAAACCTCAGTTTCCCCACCTATAAAGTGGGCATGACAACCACAGCTATTGCATAGAGTAGGTACAATGATTAAATTTACTGTATGTAAAAATCCTAGTGCAGAGTCTGGCCCATGGTGCCCCTAAAATAAATATTGGTATTGTCATTGTTAAGTTCCATAACTTTCTCCTGGACAAGCCCACCTGGGCCCCCTTGAGACAGACCCTCCCCTGTTGCTCAGGAACTATGGGCATCTTTGCTTACCCTTTTTTGAGGACACCAGATTCTCCCTAAGACCCTTCTGCCTACTTTCCCTTGCCCTCCCATTTCCACTCTTGTTGGTGTTGGGTAGCCCAGTCTTTGATTCTGGGGGTTGTAGGTGAGTAAGGAGCCCTGGGGACACAGAAGCTGCCACCCACTTTCCTTGGCTAGAAGGCCAGAGTAGGCACCTAGTCGTGAGTCATGGCTCTGTTTCCAGAGCCAGCTGGGGGCAAATTATCTCTTTACAAAAAAAAAAAAAAAAAAAAAAAAACTGCTTCTTGTGAAAAACTGCTGAGTGTTAATGTATTTTCACATTTATTCCAAGAGCAGTGAGTTTTCTGATTCTGGATTCATACAGACAAACGATGTGGGGATCTCTACTTCTCTTCTTGGAGGGGAAGGAAAGGAGACACCACAGAAAGCAGGTTGAACACTGATGTTTACTAGAGCAGAAAAGAAGGCAAAAAGCAGATAAACCCTCCACAGCCCCAGGTGGTGCAGGTCGCCTGTCCCCATGCTCTGGAAGTCCAGCTCTATCAGCTCAGGTGACAGCTTCACTCTGCCCACCCTTCCGACCTGGTAGGAAGCCCATGGTGAGGAGGGGCAGTCTGTACTTTAAGCTCTTGGCAGGTTAGGGAAATGAAGCAGCCCATGCATTCGCCATCAGTCCCCAAGGAGCCTTCGCCATGGCCACAGTTCACAAGATCCGCAGACAACCGTTTCCGCAGCTGAAAAAATAAGTGAAAGAAGGAGCCTCATCCTGTCTCAGCGCTAGCCAGGCCAATGCTTATCACAGGGCTTTCTGGAAAAAAGGGAGAAAATCATGTTAACATGAGGTTGATTTTTTTTTTTTTAAGAAAAGGAGCAGAGGAGGGAAGAGGAGGAGGAGAAAGAGGAGACTCAGGAGGAGGGGAGGGAGGAGGCAGCCACCAAGCTGTCACTTCCTGAGCACACCCTGTGCTGTGCCAGGGCCGCGCTGTTTTCCATACGTTGACTTTTGTTTATTCTCACCCAGGACATTTTTTCATTGCCTTTTTTTTTTTTTTTTAAGAGAGAGAGGAAGGGAGAGAAAGAAACACCTACGCAAGAGAGAAGCATCCATCGGTTGCCTCCCACATGCGCCCAGACCAGGAACCAAACCTGCCACCTAGGTATGTGCCCTGACTGGGAATCGAACCTCCAACCTTTCAGTTACAGGACAAGACTCCAACAGACTGAGCCACACTGACCAGGGCCCGTGCATTGGCTTTTTAATGCTCAGGACCACCACATGAGGAAGGAGCTCTTACTATTCTCATTTTACAGATGAGGAAACTGGGAGAGATGTTGGGTGATTTTTCCCGAGTCACGACCTGAATGCTTTCAGGCTCCCAGTTCTGAGGGGATATGTCCCTCCAGCTTCCTTGTCTTTGTGTAAATGGAGCTGTTTGGAGTGAGGCCTCTGTGGAATCCTGTGTTTTCCAGGAGTCCCCCTCAGTTCACCAGCAAGGCCTATCCTACCCAGAGGCGAAGGCCTCGGTTGCCCCTTGGAGGGTGCAGCCACAGGGCTCATTCAACCCCGCAACCGCTCCTCGTGCCTGGCCTACACAATCAGGGAGGGATTTACTGTGCACCAGGCTCCATAGATATCATTATTGCCCCAGTTTAGAGATGCAGAAATGGAGACTCAGAGAGGTTAGGCGACTTGCCCAAGGCCACACGGAGTGGGAACACAAAGAGCTGAACCCAAGTCTGCGGGAAGCCAGAGTCTGAGCTCCTAGCTACTCCACAGTTCTATTTCTGAGGAAGCCAAGCAAGGACTTCCAGCCCTGGAGGACCAAGGTCCCTGGTGCAAGGGCGACGGCAAGCTCTGCCCTAGAACAGGCTTCCGAGGCTGGACAGACGAGAACAGGGATGTCAGCCCACCGCTACCCCTCAAAAGCAGAACTTCTGTGCCCCTTAGAGGACTGCATGCCCCACCCCTCCACACCCACGCACAGGACCCTGCAGTATTGTCCACACAGAGCGCACGGAACCGGAGTGGCCAGAAGACCGACGCGCCAACCACCGCCCAGCACAAGTCAGCAGCTTCATCAGGCTCAGTTAGCGCCTCTGTAAAACGGGGTTAGAATGCACGCCCTGAAATGACACAGCGGTCTCAAGAGGACCAAATGAGAGAATTTAGGTGATAGCACCCTGAAAATTACAAAGAGTGATACTCTGAAGGGAGTGTTCCCATGTTAATTCACAGTAGCACAGAAAACCAAGGACATGAGCTTTCTCTTAACCAGGGATGACAGACCGCCACATTCTATCCTGTCCTGCTTATTCCTCACCAGTTACAGAAGAGGAACGACATTCACTAGGCTTAACTTCGGAAGGGATTTGCTGCTCTAATAGGATTTGGAGAGGGGGGAGGGAAGAAGCCGACTGCCTCCTGTAGAAACACAGTGCTGGGGTAGGGCTCTGGCCAGCAGAGAACACTGAGCAGTCCTGTTCCCAGGAATGCAAGACTAAATCCAGAGGAAGAGGAAAAGGGCCCGGCCCATCCCCAGCCTGGAGGGCTGTGGGAAGGCAGTAAGGAAGTCCCTGATCCCGGTGACAGTAGTGAGGATTGTGACGGATGCCACTGGTTGAGCCCCTGGGTGCTGACCCCACCTGAACAGACCCAAGACTCAGAAAGGCATATTCATCCAGATTTGTATTCCAGAGTGACCTTTTCTAGACAGCAATTTGGGTCACATCCCTCCCTGACTTGGGATCTCTTAGTGAGTCATTAGGAACCCGGCAACCGTGTGTGTCCCCCGGACCCCTCTCAGCCTGGCAGCCACCTAGTCTCCTGCCTCACTCTTTCATCCCGCCAACCCACACCCAGCTAACTAGCTGCTTCCCCCACTGCCCCGTTCTGGAAGGCCCCTGGGCCCATGCACAGCGGTCCACCGCTGTCTCCCCGACACAGAAGGCATGGGAGAAGGAACGTACCGGAGGCTGGTCCCGAGCCCTACACGGGGTGCACCACATTCCTGTCACAGTGAGGCTTGCAGTGAGGGTTCAGCCAGTGCTCCAGGAACTGCTCCTCCGCACGGCGCTCCAGGCGCAGCAGGTGGTGCATGTACTCCTGGCAAAACAAACCCACAGGGAAGAGAGGCTTTTCCACGGTGACAGCCAGGCTGCTGAGGCTGGCGTGGCTGTGGTTCTGAGGCAGGACGCCACCTAACCGAGGGAGGAGGAACTACCGCGCCCATGGCTCTCAGTAGAGATCAGTCCGCCAGACCCACTCAGCGGGCAAAATAAAGAAATCTGACAACCCCAAGAGCGGAGAGGGGTCTGTCTCCATGGGAACTGGAGTACCGCTGATGGGCTGTAACGCCAGCCAGACACCTTGGAAAGCAATTGGTTGCCTGAGATCCAAAGATCTCGCTCCCCATTTACACCCTAGAGCAGGGGTGTCAAACTCATTTTCACCGGGGGCCACATCAGCCTCGTGGTAGCCTTCAAAGGGCCGAAATAATTTTAGGACTGTATAAATGTAACTACTCCTTAACTGTTAAGGAGTTGAAATTACATTCGGCCCTTTGAAGGCAACTGCGAGGCTCATGTGGCCCCCCAGTGAAAATGAGTTTGACATCCCTGCCCTAGAGCACTGTCCCTCAAATGTCATCTGTCATCAGAATCACAAATACACAGATTGCTGGGCTCCGCCCCAAGAGTTGCAGATTCAGTGGCTCTGGGGTGGGACTTCAGAATTTGCCTTTCTAGCAAGTTCCAAGCCAGTGCTGATGCTGCTATTTAATGTAAGAAACTCAAATCAGAGACACTCTTAAATCAAGACATGTGTAGAAGGTTGTACACAGCAGCAATAAACCTGTAGTAGCAGAACACTAGAACCATGCCAAATATCACTGAAAGGAGAAAGGATAAATAAATCATAGTAGTGGGATAAATGACTGCACACCATGGAATATTATACAGCCATGAACATAAATTAATTAGAGCTACACAAAACAACATGGGCGAGTCTTAGAAATAGCATGTTGAGTAAAAAGGGCAAGTTCAGGAAGACATTTATAGTGTGGCACCATTTTTATAAAATTCAAAACATGCACAATTAATAATATATTAGTTATGGCTATGTGCATTTAGGATAAAATCATCTTTTTTAAAAGTCAAGTGATAACTATAAGAAAGCTTAAGTTGCTATCCTATTATCAAATAAATAGACTTTAAAACCTCCCAGAGAAACTTGTTACTAGGGATTGAGGGGCATTTTGGAAAAACAGGCTGGTAGTTCTTCAAAGTGTTAAACATCGAGTTACCCTACGACCCCCTAGTTGTGGACCCAAGAGAAAACTTATACCCACAGAAAACCTTGAATACATACGTTCATAGCAGCATTTTCCTTCAGAGCCAAAAAGTGGAAACAACCCAAGTGTCCATCATGACTAAACGGGTGAATAAAATGTGGCATGTTTGGTAAAAAAATAAATTAATTAAAAGAAAAAGAAAATGTGGCATGTCCACAAAATGGAATATTGTTTGGTCGTGAAAAGGAATGAAGTACGGACCCAGTCTACAACATGGGTGAACCTGGAAAACATGATGCTGAGTGAAGGGAGCCAGCCGCCAAGAACCACGTGCTGTGTGACTCCGTTTCTATGAAATGTGGCCGGTTGACATGTTCGCCACAGAAAGAGCAGCTGGTTGTCCATGGCCGACCACCTCTGGACCAGCATCTCTCTCTCAAGGACCCAAACGAAAACACAGGCCACCATCCCCCACCCCTAACTGTCTTTGAATGTGACAGTTTGCTTTCCCACTGGCAGGGAATGAGAGTTCCCGCTGCTCCACATTGCTGCCAGGATGTGATGGCGTTGGTGTTCTGGATTGAAAGCGTTCCCATAGGTGTGTGGTAGTGTCTCGCTGATGCTTTAATTTGCCTTTCCCCAGTGACTTGTGATATGTGGCACCTTTTTTACACGCCTACATGCCATCGGCAGGTCTTCTTTGGCGAGGTGTCTGTTTAGGTCTTTTACCAGGGTGAGTTTCTAAAATGTTAAAAATGAAAATGGCTTTATTGGTTTTATTTTTATTATAACAGTGATACATATTACCATTTTGAAAGTATGTAAAATAAAGAAGTGAAAAATCTTCCTTTTTTATCTATGTCTTTGTCCTGTTGCCAAGCGATGCTTAAAAAAACAAAGCAAACCATGTTGCTTCCTTGCTTAAAATACTCGAATGGCACCTACTGGGCTCGGGAGGAAGTTCTAATTCCTTAGCGCGATTTGTGGGCCTGTCCATAATCCAGCCTCACCCATCTCCTGTGCCTCTTCTCTCACCAGCAACCCACACGAGCTTTGCACGCCATCCCTCCCTGAAGAGGCCATGCTTGCTCATCTCTCTAAGCCTATGCTCTTTTCTCTGCCTGGAACTCCCCTCTGCCTTCTCTTTTTCCTGCCTCACTCCTACCTGACTTTTCAGGCCTCTACTTAAATGCTTCTTCCTCCAAGAAGCCTTCTCAGATTCCCTGTGACTCCAGAGCTACCTGGACTTCCCCTGGCATAGCCCTGGGGGGTCACTCTGTTTGGCAATGACTTCTCCCTGAGAGTAGGGACTTAACTGGATCACATTATATATTTCAGTGGGTGGGCTCCACTTTTAGCATGAAAACGTGATGTTTTCTTCCCAAAAAGAGAGTAGGTGGAGATAGGAATGATTTTTAACTTGGAGGATGGATCTTATTGACATGGCTTTGAAAGAAGTCTGGGTGCTATAATTATGGGATGCAAACCATTGTGAAATGTGCGTGAAACCCATCTGTATAGACATATTTAGGGGACCCCAAGAAGCAGGGCTTTAATCAGAGAAGTGGTGTTTAAGCTTGGGAAAGAAGTCATATTTGGTAATATTTGTACAAGATTAAGTCATTTTGGTGTGTATAGATATCACAAAAATCCTAAATCATGAAAACCCTTCCATGGTATTAATAAAGCTTTAATAAAGACTTCAGTTTACAACTTTAAATTTCTAAGTTTCTAGAAAATCCTCTAGGAAGTGTGTATTCTATATTAGGTAAAGCTATGTTTAAAATTTTTTATGACTGTGCAAAAGAATGAATTAGGAAGTGTCCAATTTTCCTGAATTTTTTTTCTTTTCCCCTAGGACTCATGCAATTTGAATTTGTTTTGATTATCATTGTTGTTGTTGTTTTTTAAACTCATCGAAAGGCACCCCGAGTCTTGGGCATGGCAAATCTGGGACAGCCACAGTGGGAGCAGGCGGTGAGAAGGCTCCTCAGGGGAGCCGGCAGCAGTGCCCGGGGGTGTGCTGGACTCCATGGTGAGTCTTGGACTGAATCCTGCCCTGTCCTGTCTTTTTGGGGGAGTGTTTGGCAAAAAGAATAGTAATTGGGAGGAACAGGAAGGCAATGTGGAGCCTTATAAATAAGAAACGAAGACTTCCCAGCACATAGCCTTACTCACTTCAACTGTTCCTTGTAAGCAGTGTGCTGAAGGAACCATGTTGCCGGGCGGTATGGTGGAAAGGTGAAGAGGTCTGGGTCAGAGTCTGGTTCAAAGCCAGGCCCTGCCAGTATTGCTCTACTCCAGCCTCAGTTTGTCCATCTGCAAAATGGTGGTGACCCGACCATTTATTTCATTGGGTTGCTAGGATTCGATGAAATGATACAAATAAAGTTCTGTGCCAGACCCTGGCCAGGTAGCTCAGGTGGTTGGAATGTTGTCCCTATGCTCCAAGGTTGCAAGTTCGATTCCCAGTCAGGGCACATATAAGAATCAACCAATGAATGCATAAATAAGTACAATGAATCGATGGCTCTCTCTCTCTCTCTCTATCTATCTCTATCTCTCTCTCTCTATCTCTCTCTCCGCCTTCTCTGTCTCTCTCAAATCAGTAAACAAATAAGTAAAATTTAGAAAGACCTGAGCATGTCACGAGGTTGTGCATTGAACATCTCTCCCATGAACTAGTCCACAGGAAATTTTCAATAAATGCCTATTGAACAAAAGGCTAAGCAGAGGGCCACAACGTGTGGTCTGCCCTCCCCTTGGGGGTCCATGTGGTCAAAACCCTTTTCAGAAGAACGGTAAATCACCAGTTGCCTTCCGACGGTGTGCGCTGATGGATAAAACTGTGCCCTAGCGGAGGCCAAGTCAGTGGCGCCGACCGTCCTAGCAGCTATTATATCCCTCACCATCACACACTCACAGGTTAAAACAGAGAAATAAATATGAAACGTTCTCCAAACGTCAGTTTCACTGAAGAACGCCCCAGTGAACCAAGTCAAAACGACACGGCTGGAAGCGCGCCGGCTGCATGCCCAAGTCCCGTGGTTTTCCGGAGGAAAAGCACTTGGGTGATTGTCAGTGTGAAGGATCGATCTAGCTGTTTTATGTACCCGTTTGGCAGATCCTCTCAAAAATGAAGAAAGTGAGGTTGTCACTTCAAGGAAAACAACAGACAGGACTTGACGCAAAATGATAAAAATTCAAGCTTCCGAGAGCAAATTAGGATTTTAGAAAAGTTGTATTTAGTCCCAGAAGCCTGACAGCTTATTGATACTTCAAGACTTTCCTGATGAGGCTGGTGGGGATGTTAACGAATGTCACCACTGATGCACCACACTTACACACCTTTTATAAGTATATGCTTGTTTGCATTCTCACTCACTCAACCCCTGTCCCACTCAGCCAACATCCAACCATCTTTTCGATGATAGTGACTGAGGTATATCTGGTGTTTGGCACATAACAGCACCTCAATAAAACTCGCTGGCAAAATACACAAATGAGTGAATCAATAAATGAATCGACTGTCCTTTCTCCATAGTCTTACCAAATCCTCCCTGGAGGGTTTCCCGACATCTGTGTCGATCTGCCCATTGTAATGGCCCAATCCAAATGCTCATATGTATTTCACACTCCTCAGTAGCAGCTGAAATCATAGTGGCAGAGAAACCACCAAAACGCACGCACACACACACAGAGTGGAAGAAACAAGCACTGGTTTCCATGACATTTCACTATTTATTTAAAATGTTAGGAAAATAAACATGCCACAAAGGCCTACAAGCAATCATTAGTCAAAGATGAAAAGCCAAACTGCAAATCTGCTGAAACCACAAACTCAACAATTGTGTTGGCTGAGTTAGAAATGACCCGGCATTAATGATAATCTCAAATGTTCCTGGATCAAGAGAGAAGAGCTGGATGGAAAATAAAGTTTAATTTTCTTAGATTCCTTTCTTCGAGGGGAAAAAAAACTGAAAACAAAACAAAAACCAGTATCTGTGTTCCATGTTCAATGCCGAGGGTAAGAATGGAGGTAAATAACTTCTCAGTAATTAGCGCAGAAGTGGGAAGTGCTCCTTTCTCCTGGCCTTGGAGCGATGTGACAATAAAATCACATACCCACCAGAACCTGATCGAAGCTGAGAATCGTCAACTGGACAGTTAACCTATCAAAGAGGGAACTGCTCATAGGAAGGCAGAATCCTTCCAGGGACATTTGCACGGAATGAGAGGTCCATCAACACTTGGATGAACTATTTGGCTCGTTAGTGAAAGCAAGGTAATTGCACAGGCAGAAGGGTGGCTCTGAAGGGAATTGCGCTGGGGCACTTGAAGGCCTCGCTAACCGAAGGTGGATCAGTGATGGGCACAATTTACATCTCAGTCGCTCCAAACTGGCCTTTGAGAGCCTGGGGAACAACACGGTAATGGAATTACTACATCCATTTGTCAAGGGGCTAAACATGAAAGCATATTTTACAAAGACTACTTACAATAAAGCTAATATGATTTATGCTTTCCCAACGAGAACATTCCTTAAAGGCAGGCAGGCCAAAGTGGAAAGCATATTCCCCGGGACATACAAGTGCTTACGAAAGACATAATTTTAGCTGGGATGTCATCTTTTTGAAGAATTTCCAGGCTTCACCCCAACGGTTGGCGAATCATTTCTTCCCTAAAATTTGAGATGATTAAGAGAAATGTAATGAATTTAAGGGAGGCAGCAGGAAAGATTTCTATGAAACAATCTCCAGATTCTGCGGCAGAGCTATGTCTTGTAAACTGTCCCCCCAGGAGAGAAGCAAAGAAAAGAATGGAAATGCGTATAATGAGCATTTAGTAAATGTCAAATATTGTGCTTGGTGCCGGGGACCCAGAAGTGAAAGAAATAGTCCATCTGCTCAAGTAGTTTAGAGCAGTCTAGTAAGGGAGGTAGAATTTTGTGTGTGTGTGTGTGTGTGTGTGTGTGTATTTAAGTCAAAAATAGCAAGCTTGTGCTGTGAGCGTGATGCAAGAGGGATGCTCTGTCTAATTTATGGCAGGAGGGCAGGGGCATCAAGAGCAGAAGGACAGGCACAAAGGCAGGAGCTGTAAGAGAAGAACTCCAAACACACCATCCAGACAACCTGCTTCTTCTCATAGGTTCTAATGCCAGTGCAGAGCCCCAAGGTGTCCGGACATACAGACACCTGCAAGTCATTCTTGGTCCCTGTCCCTCCCTCACGAACCCCCATTGTCCAGCCCCAGAAGTGACCAACTGGTCTCCAGTTTAAAGCACCATAATCACGCTCCCATTATAAAACCTCACTCAGACAGACTCTTGGAGGACAAGAGAATAAATTGATTCTTTTAAACCTTTTGGAAAGCAATTGGATGATAAATACCAAAAGGTTTTAAACTATTTATATCCTTGGACCCAGTAATTTTGGGGGGGACTATATCCTTAGCATAGAATTGAAAAGATGAAAGGCGCTTTAGAACAAAAATGTCCAGTGTTGTTTATAATAGAAAAGTAGTGGAAATGATCCAACTATCTAACAAAAGAGGGTAATTCAGCATCATTATGGTATAAAGAGTTTATAATAATAAGAGAAAGTATGTTGGTTATAATATCAAGAGAAAAACCAGGATACAAAATGGTAGCATATGATCATATTTTTTAAAAATATGCACAAAAAGACTACACAAAAATACATCAAAAATGTCCAGGCTGTCTTTGAAAAGGGGAAATAAGATTACACCAGATTTTTTTTTTCTTCTTGTGACTCTTTCTTGATTTCCAATTTTTCTGTAACAAACACAAACAGCTTAAATTTTAATACATGAACCTACTGTTGTTTAAAATTCAAATATTGAATATAAAGTTTCCTAAATCACCACCTACAATCCTAGTCTCCTCAATGTGATGATACAGTTAACATTCAACTGGTTACACTTCTGGACCTACTTCTAGGCATGCACATCCATATCTATGGACCTATTAAATACATAGCGTTGCTCTGTGTGTCTTAGGAGGCTGGGGTCAATCAGGGGAAAGAAAGAAGGTAACACTGAGAATGAAAAGGAGGGTAGAGAGGTATTGCAAGGAAAAGGAACCATTTGTGAAAGGGAACCCGAGACAGAAGATGCTGAGACCAGAGAGAGGACAGCCCAGTGGAAAGCAGTGGGAAGTTCTGGGTAGCTGGAGCCTAAGCAGCCTCAGAGGAGCGGCAGGAAATGGGACATAGTGATGGCTCGAGGCCGATTGGTCTCCCGGGCCAATACTTGGCCTTCATCCTATAAGCAGTGAAGAACCACAGCGGTTTTTATTTTGTTATATATTTTTTAAATAATCCATTAAGCTGCTGCTTTTAAAAAACAAGATGAGTGAGAGTCCTCGCCAGCACGGTTCAGTTGGCTGGAGCATTGCCCCGTAATCAAGAGGTCGCTGGTTTGATTCCTGACTGGGGCGCATGCCCAGGTTGTGGGCTCGATCTCCGGCTGGGGCGCATGTAGGAGACAGCTGACCAGTGTTGCTGTTGTTTTCTCTCTCTCCCTCCCCTCCTTTCTCTAATGAAAACAAAATAAACCTTCGAGTGATTAAGAAAAAGAAGAAGCAGGAGAACTGACATCGTTACTAAATATCAGGCACTCTGCCCAGCACTTTGTATGCATTCTCTCACAATGAGCCTATGAGGTGATTTTATTTTTTAAAGATTTTTTTTATTTATTTATTTTTAGAGAGAGGAGAAGGGAGGGAGAACGAGCAATGTATGGTTGCCTCTCACATGGCCCCCACCGGGGACCCAGCCTGCAACCCAGGCATGTGCCCTGACGGGGAATCGAACCGGGACCCTCTGGTTCCCAGCCCGCGCTCAATCCACTGAGCCACACCAGCCAGGCCCTATGAGGTGATTTTTATTATCATATCCCATTTTATAGATGAGAAAACTGAGACTTAGAGAGTTTAAGCAACTTGGCCAAGATGCGATAATCAGGAAATGGAGAGCTGAGATTCAGACCCGACAATCTGCTGCCTTGATCTTAACCACTCTCCTATGTTGTTTTTGTGACAATTATACATATGTTTATTAAAAATAAAAATGAAACCCTGACCAGTGCGGCTCTGTTGGTTGGGTGATACCCCACAGAGCAAAAGGTCACTGGTTCAATTCCCAGTCAGAGCACATGCCTGCCTTGCAGCTTCGGTACCAGCCGGGCATACATGAGAGCCAGCTGATCACCATTTCTCTCTCACATCGATGTCTCCCTCCCTCTCTTCCTTCCTCCCTTGTCTTCTCTCTAAAAATAAATAAATAAAATCTTTTTAAAATGATAAATAAAAATGGAGTGTACTGGGTTGAATAGTCTCCTCCTAAAATTCCTGTCTACCTAGACCCTGTGAATGTGACCTTATTTTTAAACAGGGCCTTGCAGATGTGATCAAGTTAAGATGAGGTCACACTGGATCAGGATGGGCCCTAAAGCCAGCAACTGCTTATCCTTAGAAGGAAACACGGACACAGGGACACACAGGGAAGAAGGCCACGAAAAGACAGCTGCAGAGAGTGGCGTGATGCAGCAACAAGCCAAGAAATAGTCAAGATTTCCATCACCCACCAGAAGCAGAGAGAGAAGCACGGAACAGACCCTCCCTCAGAGGCCCCAGAAGGAACCGATCTTACCAACTCTTTGATTTCAAACCTCTAGCCTTCCGAACTGCACAAGAATAAATTTCTGTTGTTTCATGCACACTAGCTTGTGGCATTTTGTTACAGCAACCCTAGGAAACTAACACACTGAGTAACGGCACCACCTGTGAAGATCTAAGTATAAATTCGCCCCAAATCTCATCATTGAGAAAATACAGTCATTATTATTTGGCCACATGTCTCCATACACATAGAGAGAAAGAGGAGTGGATAAGGTGAGTTTTCTTTTGGCACTGTATTTCTTTCCATTTTGAAAGATTTGCATGCAATGTTTGATAATATCAAGTACTGGTTAGCATGTGGGGAACTGAGCATTCTCATACATGCGGCTGGTGGGAGTGCATCCAGGCACTTTGGCAGTTTAGCAGTTTGGCAACTGAGCGGTGCCCTCTGATTCAGCGATTCCCTTTCTCATCATCAAACCCAGTGAATTACACATGTGTGCAAGGGCCTTCATCCCCAATGGAAGTAACTGAAATGGCCATTGTTCCAGGAAGAACTGAATAAACTAAGTTGTAATAGGTCTTCGTCTGTCGGTGCTGCTGTAACCAAACACCGCAGACCGGGAGGCTTGTAAACAACAGAAATGTATTTCTCACAGTTCTGGAGGCTGGGAGTCTGAGACCGGGATGCCGGCATGGCTGGCCGCGGGCCCGCTTTTGGGTCGCAGACGTCTTGTGTGTCCTCACAGGGTAGAGGGGAGAAGGATCTCTGTGGAGCCGCTTTTATAACAGCACCAATCCCATTCGAGAGCTCTGCCCTCATGACCTCACACCTCCCAAAGGCCCCACCCCCTAAAACCATCACTTTTCAAGTCAGGATTTCAGCATACAAATTGCAGGGGGTGAGGGGATGCAAATATGCCAATCATGCCATAATACATGTGTACTGTGCTCCAGTTAAAAATGAGCTGGAATGAAACACACTGTTGCATGAAAAAAAGCAAGCTGCAGTGGGAACAGAGGGGGCAGACAGACCTCCAGGGCCTTGCAGGCCACTGTAGGACTATGGATTGTATTCGGAGTAAGACGGGAAGTCATTGGAAGGCTTTGCACAGGGGAGGGGACCTCTACCATACATAGTTAAGAACAGACTCCATCTGCTCTGCTGGAAAAAGATGCTGAGGGTCCAGAGAGGAAACAGGGGATGGGGTAAGACAGGACTGCCCAGTCCACTCTAGAGATTCTGATGGTGGCAGTGGAGGGTGAGAGGGGGTCCGAGCCTGGCTTTGGGGTCCACGCAACCAGAAGGAGGTGGCACACCTAGCGCCATGTGGCAGGCAAGGGCAGCCGCTGCTGTGAGGGCACAATCAGGAATACCACTAGGGGCCATCAGGCCCGAACTACCTGTTAAATGTCCCAGAGCAAGCAGTTAAGTGGGCAGTTGCAACAGGGGTCTGGAGCTCACGGGAGAGGTCAGGCTGGAGATGGGGGTGTGCAACCATCAGCACAGAGGTGACACAGAAACTCTCAGGACTAGACGAGAGTTTAGTCTAGAGGGTTCAGGACTAGATGGAGGACAGAGCTCTGGGACCCTAGATGTTTAAAGGACTGTCAGGGGCTAAGAATCTAGCAAAAGAGAGCAGCAGAAACCACAAAGCAGGAGAAGCAGAGGGTGGGCGTGAGGTGTTCTGGGAGAGTTTCCACAGGAAGGGAGAGAGATCAGTGGCGTCAGAACAAAGCAGCCCCAGGCTGGTTGCTGGTCCCCAGGAACCACAGCAGCGGAGGCCAAGAGGCGCACCTGCAGTTGTCTAGGTCAGCACTTCTTAACCCTCGATGTGTGCCAGCTCACGGGGGTCTTGTGGAGGGGCAGTGTTGCCTTTGGGGGCTGTGGGAGGAGCCTGAGGCTCCATGAGCCTGGAGGCTGGTCTGGGACCACATTTTCAGTCACAAGGGTTTACACCCAAACCCCGAAAATCAACATACACACAGTCATGAGTGAGGACACGTCCAGGGAACACTCGGAATATGTGTTCCACCTTTTTCCCTCTAAATACAACCCAGCCCTTCTTTCCACACAGCCTCGTCTTCATCAGTTTCTCCACACATGATTTTTCCCCTCCATTAGGCTCTTGAGGCTTCCTTACACCCCGAGTGCTCCACAGTGTCTTCAGGAACCTAAAGCAGAGCCTAAAGTCCACTGACCTGAAACCTAGACATCCCAGATGGGACATCCCAGTGGAACCCCCTCTAGCGGGAGTGCCCTTCCCATCCCTATGCCGCCTAGACCCCCGCTCCCCACTTCTCTGCAGGTTTGGGGCTGTGTCTCTCCTGAATTCGTCTCCCAGCCCATCTCTCCACCACCGCAGCTGCCAGATTTGAGTGATTTCCTTCATCGTTCATCAGCCACCGGCACCCCACACACCTGCCATCCCTCATTCCTCCAAAGAACTGTTAACACGCTGTGTCTAGCAGACTTTCTCTAAGGTTTGGAGGTCGCAGAGGATAGTAACAGCTCAAAGCAGGAAACAACTTCAAACTCAATGTCAGGCGCTGCCATAAAATAACTATATCATCTACTTCCTACCACAGGGGATGTCTCTGAGCCCCTATCCTGCCACCTGCCTCTCTCTCTCTCTCTCTCTCTCTCTCTCTCCCCTCGTCACATCCCCCACCAGCACACCTTTCATCCTCTTCCTCCCTGGCTGCTTTTGTACCTCCAGAACCCCTCCTGCTTCCTTCCCCAGAGTATGTCTCCCCCTTGGTCTCTCTCCCCACACCTGCTGGGGCCTTACCTTCCACCAGCAAGGTGCAAACAAGGCACTCACACTCCTCTGGGTGCAAGCCAGCCCTTCCCCAATGCAGGGCACATCAGCGAGCTTTCCAATAGCATTCTGTCCCTCCCACCACACAGTCAGAAAAGAACGCTTGTCACAGGAAATCAGCAAAACGCATCCAATTCCCTAGCCCCGAACCTGCTTCCAAAAGGCCTGTAATTGTACAGAAGCCAACATCTGCTAATGTTGAAGCCACGTGTCAAAACGAGAAACGTGGCTTAATAGATACACGTGGGGAGAGACCGCTGTGAATCTTCACGCTTGTTTTCTTTTTGAATTCTTAATAACCGCCCCCTACCAAAGCTTCATTCGTCCCCCCTCATCCGTGGCCCTCCCTCTCAAAAAGGGTTTCATTTTGCACAGTCCCTCCCAGAGGAAAAGCAAAATGAAATAGCCCAACTCAGTCATCTCTCGGTAATTTCAAGTCGGTGGTGAGCGTGCCAGTCTCTGGGCTCCGCTCCCAAGGGCACCCGCGGTCCCCCGAGATCACTCCCTCTGCTTGTTTGTCCCAGCCCACCTGTCTGTCTCCTGGGTACCATGGCAAGGAGGAGCAATAGCGTGTCCAAAAATGTCACTTTCCATTTACCGTGCAGGGGCCTCTGAAGGCCAGCGTTTCAGAGGCCGCGTCCTGTAAACCAGCTCTAATCACATCACTCCTTCCTTAAAGCCCCTGGACAACTCCCACAGAGCACAGAACAGAAGTCAGCTCCGCTCCCACGGCCGGGGCCTTCCAGCCTGCTCTGAGAGGGCTTCTGCGGCCATTGCATACAGCCCGGACACTCAAGTCAAGGTCAAATGTGGAAGATGGGAGCTCGGGGGCTGGCAGGTAGACGTACTTTGTGGGCTCACATCCTGCAGCACAGGGACCAGGGAGCCAGGGGTCTGAGGCCCCCTTGATCCATGGGAACAGTGCCTTCCTGCCCCTACCAGTTGGAGCCCCCAGGGACCCTGGCGCCAGGCGTCCTGCCCACACCCGTGCCCACCCGCCCAAACCCTCTTCCCCCATGCTTGATCTCTCACTCTCTTGGCTCCCGCTAAACCTCCCCAAATTCCCTCACAGCTCCTTCAGGTTCCTCCACCTCTGCCCACCTCTGAGCGTGGGTGTCCCCAGACTTCAATCTGGAGCCTCTTCTCTTCTCACTGCTTCCCAAACCTTCTGGGTAAAGTCCCAATCTGCACTCCCCGCCCCCACCATACTTGAAAAATCCTTCAATTATCCTCTACTGAACACAAGACAAAGTCCCACAGACTCCAATCCTTCCTGACCTTGCCCCTGCGCACCTCCCAGGGCCCTTCCTCCCTGTGCTTGGGCCCTCTGAGCCACCTCTGATTTCTTCTACCAAAGGAAACAAAGCCACGTCCACCCTAAACAGCTGGAAGGCCTTGACTCATTTCTAAACCACCTTGTACAATAGTCATCTGCTGAGTCCTCCATTTCTGCCACCAAACTCCGGGCAGAAACCCAGGCAACTATCTGCAGCCTCTGCACCTCGCCAGGACCTCGGTACTTAATATGTGATGGAGTCATCACTGTTTGCCAAGTACTGTTCTAAGTGCCTTACCGTGAATTACTTTATATTAACCTCATAAAGCAGTTGTTTTACATCGTTATTTATCATTATTATTATATTATTACAGTAATGTAAATAATAATATTTGTTGTTATCCCCATTTTATAGATGAGGGTCCTGAGATGCAGAAATGTGAGGAAACATCCCCAAGGTTACACAGTTACAAGGTGGGGGGGAGGGATTCAAACCCAGACAGTCTGCATTCTTCATCACTGTGTGCAATCGACCATCTTAATAAAAGCCTTTTAAGTGAGCTAATCAAATATCCACATGACTCTTCAGGGAGTGAACGTACATGCTGTTACAGATCCTCTAGACCTCGACATGGAGACGCAAGAGGAGAGAGTGAACTTGGAGCCCAGCTGAAGGGGGCGCAGGGTGAGAGGCCAGACGGGGCACAGACGTGGCTTCCCAGACATGCTCACTTCCCCTGGGTCACTGCGACTCACCCTCCCCTGGGCAGGGCACAAATAACAGGAATGTCATTATTCCCATGACTCCAAGGGAGGGCAAGCCAGGCCAGAACTGGCCCAGAGCCAGCATGGCAGATTCGCCCACCAGGAATCACAGGAATCACGGGATGGAGGCAGGGGAGGGCCTGCGGACAGCACAAACCCAAAGGGCAGAGTTGAGGCCAAACACCAAAATCAGAGGCACAGGGTAAGGGCAGAGACCCACAGGCTGCTGGAGCGGAGATTCTGCCTGCCCAGAAAGGACGCCGGTCCAGCCTGCCCAGTGCCCAAGGGGAAGACGGAGAAGGTGGGCTTGTAACAGGGGAGCTCCCTAGCTTCCCGTTCAGGAGTGCCCCCCAGCAGCCGACTCAGAATCCTGGGGCCTCTCCGTCTGCATTCTAAATACTGTGTGAGCAGCAGGTGAAGGAACCGGCCCTTCCAGAGGAGTGGAGGCATCAGTGAGAGGTAGAGGCCACCTCATGCCTGCGTCTCTAACAGAACCCTGGTCCTGAAGCCCTCCCTGGGCTGGGACCAACACACAGTTTGGTGTCCTCTGGAAGGAATGTTGAGTGATCACACTTTCCCTTTAAAAAGCCGGGGCCCAGCACTCACCCGCATGGGCTCGTCGGGGAACCCCGGTTTGCTCGGCCTGTCTGGCCTGTCCTGGCGCCTGGACCGCAGGAGCTGTTTGGCCTCCTTTTCCGTCACAATCGGGGAGGCTCCTGAAAGAGTCAGGACAGGGCCTTAGGGACGCTCAGGGCACATGAGTTCACAGTGCAAGGCAAATGATTAGCAAGTTCAATTTCAGACAAAACACAAAAGTTCTTTCACGGGGACCTGTCCCAGAGGACGTGGCATTCCAGACGGCTCGGAGAGGAAATCTAAATTGTTTCTAATATGGTTACTGCAGGACCCATCTGCACAGCTTAAACGTATTTGCCTATCGCAACGGCCCTTCCTTTAGAAGTGGGCGTTAACTCGCTGGTTCGTAAATCATATTTTGCTCAGTTCTCTGGCCCGTGCGTTTCCCACCACTTAGGTTTGCTTTGTGGAATTTTTTTTTAAATCCCAAGCACGTTAGATCAAGTTAAAGTTGTTATTGGAAGACACCCATGGCAACAAGATTACATTAAACTTCATCATCACGCAGGGTCCCTCAAAAGAAATATTATGATAACATTATATTAGGTTCTGATAATCACACACAACCTCTAAAAGATACCTTCAAATATGTCTACCAAATGTGGGTAATCTCATATAAACTCGAAAAACAGGCATAGTTGAAGACGTATCAGCATTTTTGAGAGTCAGTGTTCATACACATTGAGATATTTAAAAAAAGACTTTTTCCCTAATGATAGCAATTCTAGGAGCCTGCTCTAAGAAAAAAAAATTATTGAATCATTATACATTATACATGTATATATACTTATACAAATAACATACATCTTATTTGAAGTGAAAAAAAAAACCGCCTTAAAAGCATAAGATAGACTTATTTCAGTGTATCCTGTGCACAGAGAAACAGGCTGCATTTCTGGAGCCCAGGCTCACCCGAGAAGAAAGCCAGGAAGGCGAGGGAGAGCGCAAGCGGGAGGAGCGTCTTCATCCTGCCCGGTTCCTCTCCGCGCCGCTGCCGAATGGGCCACCCCCTCGGGGAGCCAGCCCACTTGAAGGAAGGGCGTCCAGCCCAAGGCTTGTTTGTGCTCTGACAGCGCTGACCGGATGATGCTAAGGACATCTGACTCTGAGTTTTTAATATGACCACGAAAATATTTTCCTCCCAATTCCTGTAAATGTCCATCCTGGGGCAGGAAGTTATGCCTCTGTTACGACTCTCAGAGCCTGAATCTGAGAAAGCGACAGGTGAAATCCATGCCACTTAAACAGATACACACGACGTCATCCTGAAGTTCGCGTTTTTGTCGGTAGCTTCAGCGTAGCACCCACCGTTTCACTGGGAGTTCGTAATCTCTTACCTCTGCCTATGTTATGACATTTTTCCAAAGCCCATTCACCAGTCAAATTTGACTTTCTCAATAAATTCAGACGCAGGCAGGGAAATTAGCAAGGGGCATAAACAAGATGAAAAAAAATATTTTCAGCTGACTTTGAAGCCAGGAAAGAGATGAGGCCGGGGTCCCTATGCTAGCAACGTAACCTTCAGTAAGGCGCTGACCTTTTCTGAACTTCGGTTTCCTATAAACAGCAGCACCTATCCTGTGGGGTGTGATTCGAACGAGGGGTGAGGTATGAGCCACACGGCAGCTAGTCCTGCCCACCCTTCTCCATCTCCACTTCACAAATAAGGAGGTGAGGTTCAGAGAGGTGAAACCACATCCAAGGTCACACATTACAGATGCGGAAGTAGAGCCAAGTTCTCCGTCTTGGCTCCGTAAAGCCTAGGGCCCTTCCTGGGAAGCCCCAAAGGGCCTGGTGCAACGTGCTGTGGGCAGACTGCACGCAGCCTTACTCTGCACTTGTCACTGTTACAGAGACAGTAAAACCTCCGTAAGCCGACGTCCTTTCACACTGATGTCACCAATGTCGCACGAAAGATGGTTAAATAAATGTATTATAAAAGTAGGCCTGGAAAGTATGTGGCATTTTCTTTGGGATAAAATTCTCAGTCTGGAGACATGATCTGATGTTTCTGGGGTTCCTTTGCAAGCACGAAAGAAAACAGCACTATCTGTAGCTGTCTGAGTTTGTGCTAATGCTGTGTAACTGATCCTAAACCTAAATGTCCTGCCCACTCTGTTGGTATAAAGATAGTCTGAAGGACTTGCAATCAAGAAAAAAAATCATGCATTGTTAGCGAAGTTGCCTCGTGTGTTAATTTACCCAAAATTCGATGTTTGGTTTTATGTATTCTGTTGCTAGTAACATCCTTCTGTGTTTATAAAGTTCTCAGTAACTGGGGTTTTAGGGGCATTATTTTAGAAACACACATTTGTCACATCAAACATCCTGGTTTTTCAGATGCATTGTGAATGTGTTCATTTCTTTTGCTCTTTGTGATTGGATCAAACACTGACTGTATCGTTTTGTTATATCAAATAAACATCTGTGGACCAGAGAAAAACCTGGACCCAGCTACAAATTTCTAGTGTCCAATGGAATTTTACTCTAAAGTATTTTTTAATTCAGTAACTTTTGTCTATATCGATGCTTCCAATAAAAACATAATGTGAGCCGTAGATGCAGGCCACATGTGTAGTTTATATTTTTCTAGTAGCCACGTTTTTAAAACATAAAAATCAGGTGAACCTTTTTCTATTATATTTTATTTCACATGAAATATCCAAATATTATAATTTCAACAAGTAATTAAGATAAATTATTCATGAGATATTTTACATTCTTTTTTTTTGTACCGAGTCTCCAAAATCCAGTATGTATTTTACACTTACATTTCAAGGGCTCAATAGCCACAGGTGGCTTGTTGACACCACACTGACCGGCTTGGGTCGAGATCCTTCCATCTCTGCCGCCACCTCCCCAGTCTAGGCCACCATTACCTCTCACCCAGGCTCCCAAATGGTCTCCCAGCTTCCCGCCCTGTTCGCTTCAGTCCATTCTCCACGCAACAGCAACGATGACAGAACCATCACATATAAATTGGACCTTGTCACTTCTCTGCCTTAGAATCCTCCTTCGCTTTGTTGCCTGTATGAATGTCTATTCGCTGTGCTGTACACCTGAAACAAACAGCAAAAAGGTGTGAAATGCAAACTATAAGTGAAAAAGAAAATAAAATTTTTAAAAAGAAGAGGAAAAATAAATCTTACATGTTTTAAAAAAAATAATAAAATAGGCCCAGCTGGTGTAGCTCAGTGGATTGAGCGCGGGCTGGGAACCAAAGGGTCCCGGTTCAATTCCCAGTCGGGGCACATGCCTGGGTTGCGGGCCAGGTCCCCAATGAGGGCCATGTGAGAGGCAACCATACATTGCTCTTTCTCCCTCACTTCTCCTCTCTCTGAAAATAAATAAATAAAATCTTTAAAAAATAATAATAATAATAAAATAAAATAAAAGTTGAGAATGGGTTTTTTGGGGGGAGTTTTCCATTTAGTATTCTTGGACTGTTAGCGACCACGGGTAACAGAGCGCGGAAAGCTGAACGGCCAATGGGGACAACACCACACCGATCTGGGGGTGAACCTGGAGAGGGCTCCCTCCACCAAGTGCAGTCAAACGTACAAAGGATGTTAGTTTGTGCTGAAGTTTGAAATGCCTTATTTATCAGAATGAGGCTCACTGGTCTCCTTTGAATATTACTCTTATTTGCCCTTGTCGAATAAAAACCATTTTGAAGAGAAAAAAAGAGAATACCTCTTTATTTTCTCACTAGACTCAGAACAAAGTCAGAATCCTCACCATGCACTACAAGACTCTGTACTGAGAGAGACTTTGCCTGGGGCAACGGGCACATGGTGCCGTGTGCACAGGAGGTTTTGTTGAGTTGTCCGCTTGAAACTACAGTTTTCTGAACCAATGTCACGCCAATAAATTCAGTTAAAAAAAGACCCTGTATTCCCTGTGCCTGCTGTCCTTTGCGACCCCACTGGGACCACTCCCCTCAGGTCACTCCAACCTAGCCGCACTTCGTTACTTTCAACTTCACAAGCTCTTCCCACCTCAGGACCTTTGCACACTCTTCCTCTTTCAATGACTGGGTCCTTCTCATCCTTCAGGTTTCAATGCGAAAGTTCTCTTGCTCAGATTAGCCTGCTTTTACCAGACTACTTAAGGAAGGTTCCCTGCCCCCACCACCGTCACTGTCGCCCTCACAGCACTCACCGTAATGTGCAAATATTGTCTACATGTTTACTTTTTGAAATCTGTCTCCTCCACTGGACTGTAAGTTCTAACTAAGCTTGTATTGCTTTCATAATAGAAAGGAAGGAAGGAAGGGAAAGAGAGAGAAAGAAAGAGAGAGAAGGAAGAAAGGAAGGGAGGAAAGGAGGGAGGGAGGGAGGGAGGAAGAAAGAAACCTCTAGTGCACTGGAGAGATACTAGTGGAGAAAACGACAGGCCTGTATCTCACCTTAGGGTGCTGGTTCAAGGTCTCAGATGGAAAGAGCCCTTCAGGTGTGATACTGGCACGGCCATTCAAATGTCCTCTGGCTGGGTCCCTGAGGATATTGTCCCAAAAGGGGAGACTATAGGAAAACTGAAAAAGCAAAGTCACCTTGTCGTGAGCGTCACTCTGGTGGGGAGAGGTCTCCTCTACCCCCTACCCTTGTTCCCAGGAAAAGCCGCAGCCCTATCAATGAGGGGAGTCGGCAAGGCTCACAGAAGACGCAATGCTCAAAAAATCCGCAAGGTGGCAGGGCAAAGAGCAGAATCAGGGACAACCAAGGTCAAGAGAGAGAAACTCAAGGCCACTAAGGGGTTAACTATTCTAGAAGTTGCCAGGAATCCAACGGACAAGGACATGGGAAAAGATGGCGTTGCAGTGCCTAAGACTACTTTCCTATGGTTTTAATTGATTTGAAGGTCTTTAAGGGTCAGCGATAAAGCCGACATCACCGAGTCTCACACTGTCACACTGAATACTGTTTTAAAAGGGTAAGATGTGATGTCAAATCCTGCGAGCTGGAGAAACTTCAAGGACAAGGCATCATCTTGTTTTAACTATAGAAAGATGTCGAATCTATCCCAAGAGATATGCCCACATTCTTTAGGCCCGGAGTCTATTATATAAATTCTAATATCCCCTTTTGTAGTTGTTTTCATCTTTTTTTTATTGTCTACCTCTCCCACTAGCCTCTAAACTCTGTATCTTTACAATATGGTCCATACAATTCTTTTATAATTTTTATAATAGTAACTCCATAAACCGCATGTACATACACACACGTTAACCTACAAGCATACCGTGCAGGCATCTGTTAGATTTGGGCAGGTGTGGCAGATTGAATTCAGAGCCTCAGTTCACCACCACCACCACTGCATGCCCATGCTCTTTGCCGTATAATTTGCCCCTTGACCTTGGGCTCAACCAAGTGACTGGCTTTGGACAATGGCACGGTTGTACACATGACACAAACAGGGGTATGAATGTGTTTGCGCAGCTAGATGCGCCCTCCTGCATTTCTGCCACTGCTACCAAAAGAGCCCCCTTCCCCCACCCCGGATAACTGCTGCCCCTTCAGGCTGAGTCTCAGAATGAACTCATGTGGAGAGGACCTGAGCCAGGAACCAAGTCTGCATGATGTGCAGCTTACAGGAGGGCCACTCATGCCAGGCCAGCCTCGCCCCGCGGACCCCCAGCTACCACAGCCTGAAGCAGAGCTTCCGTCCACCTGCCGATCCTGGAGACTAAAGCACTGTTATTTTGAGTCAGTGGGTCTAGGAGTGGTTGGTTGCACGGCCTTCCTCTGACCACGGCTAGCTGACACAGGGGGTCTGCTGGCATGGTTAGTGTGTCCAAGTCGGGGGCTATTAAGTCTAAGTTAGTCAGAGCGTCCAAGCGGACAGACGCTTCCTTCAAAACCAAGTAACTATCTACCATGCAGGTCGTGCGGTGTGACGGCGAAGATGGTGAGCTACAGAGTCACCCACAGACGTGGCCTCGCTTGAATCCTGGCTCTGAAACGTATTACCTGCGTTACATCACTGTAAGCCGTGACACTGCGCAAACTGTCCAAATCACTGTTTTCTCATTTATAAAGAGAAGAATGGTAATTATAATAAAACTCAACCTCTTAAGGTATTTTGAGACTTAAAGGAGAAAGCCTACGTCAAGTCCATGACAAAGAAGGTAAGGACCCAGTACTTGGAAACCGCTGTTGTTGTCACCATTGTTATTACTCCTTCTCTTTGCGGTCACCCTTTTTCATTTGTGCATACGCCCATTCTCAGATACATGATAGGAAGTCTGTGAATATCTTCTGAATGACCAAATGATAGATTAATCCAGTACATAGTAAGATCTATGCTTGTACATGTTGCTGAAATAAAAGCAAATCTTTATCTGAAAAGAAAATATAGCCCCTTCTAAATAAGAGTTGATTTCCCCCGCTCTGGGTTCACACCCCATGCCCCTGAGTTCC
>PVJI01007467.1:0-32589 GCA_004026765.1 Micronycteris hirsuta
TGAAGAGGTAGGGATTATAAGACCTTGGTGATGGCCTGGGATGGGAGATGAGGCAGCAGGCAGACTCATAGGTGATTCTAAGGTTTCTACACCTGCTTTCTACAAGGATGTTGTGCCATACTCGACCTGAGATAGGAACAGGAAGATGTGTACATTTGACAGAGCAGGAAGGGGGCAGGAATGGAGGGCTAACATACTGTTTAAAGCGTAGGTTTGAGATGTTAGCTGGGGACCCAGGTGTATATTTCCATAACAATTTGAGGAATAAAGATTTGATTTGATTGAATTCTAGATTACATAATGAAGCTCTATGTAATTGTTTGGAAAGTGGCAGTTGGAGTGAGAAATGAGAATCTCCATTTCTGGTTCTTTGTAATGTAAGAGAATATATGTTTAATTTGTATAATTAGATATTTATGCACAGTAACACTTACCTCTACCATGTATTGAAGTCATTTCATGTGAACTCCTGGAAAACAGGGAGTTCAAGTTATTTGTGTATCTTTCATTGTGCGTAGCACAGGTCACACAGGAGCTTGGCATAGGGTTGATAGACAAAATAAAGGGAATAATTATTTTCGCTCCTTTGTTTTTTTCTTTATCAGCTTTATTGAGAGAATAGCCCACATATGACACAATTCACTCATTTACAGTGCACAGTTCAGTGGTTTTTAGTATATTAACAGAATTATGAATCATCACCACAATCATTGTCAGAACCATTTTATTACCTCCAAAAGAAACCCCATACCCATCAGCTGTCGCTCCTCCAAAAGCCCTCCCCATCCACTTCCCACCCTAGCCTTAGTTAACCACTAATCTATTTTGTGTCTGCAGATTTGCCTATTCTGGGTATTTCAGATAGATGGAACCACACGATATGTGGTTCTTTACGACTTCTTTCACTTGGCATAATGTTTTCAAGATTCACTATATGTACATATCACATATTATTTATCCATTCATCAGTTGATGGATAATGGAGTTGTTTCTACTTTTGGCTATTATGAATAATCTTGTTATGAACATTCATGTACAATTTTTGTGTGAACATGTTGTTTTCATTTCTCTTGGGTAGGTACATAGGAATAGAATTGCTGGGCCATATGGTAACTTAATGTATAACCACTCAAAGAACAACCATAGTGTTTTACGAAGTAGCTCACCACTCTGCATTCCCACCAGCAGCGTATGAGGATTTCTGCTTTTTGCATCCTTCCCCAATGCTTGTTATTATCTGACTTTTTGACTCTAGCATCCATTGGGCATGAAGGGGTATCTCACTGTGGTTTTAGTTTCCATTCCCTTCGTGATTGATTGTGTGAAGCATCTTTCATGCTCCTACTGGCCATTTCAATGTCCTTTTGGATATCTACCAGTTACTTTAGCCATTTAAAAATGAGTTATTTGTCTTTTTATTAATGAGTTATAATAGTTCTTTATATATTCTAAATAAAATTTCATTGTAAGGCATGATTTGCAAAAATGTTCTTCCATTATGTGGGATGTCTTTTCACATTTTTGATGATACCTCTTGAGAGCACAAAATTTTGATGATGTTTACTTTTTTTTTTCATTTGTTGCTGGTGCTTTCAGCCTTATATCTAAGAAACTATTGCCTAATCCAAGGTCACTCTCCGTCGTTTTTTAAAAAATAATTTTCATTACTTTTTAGTTACATTTATACCTTTTTGCTTTGTTTCATTACAGTCCTTTTTTTTTAAAATGCATGCATACCTTGTCCTGTCCTTCTCTCTCTCTTTTTCTGCAATTTTTAATCTTTAGAGAAGGTCTTCATGTATTAATGGTTTGAGCCTATTTTTCTCACTTAAAATTTTATAGTGAATATTTTCCCGTGTTATTTCCAAAATATCTGGAAAAGATCACATAAAATGCCTGTAAACCCACGACGCAATTTATGTACCATAAAGTATTTAATCATTTCCGTATTGCACATTTATAAATTGCCTTCCTTATTGTGATGTTACCATTAAAGGTAAGTGAACATGCATATAAACATCTTGGTTCAAATACCTAATTCTTTTCCTAGAATAGCTAAGAGATGGCCTTACTGGGTCAAAGGACCTTAGCATCTCCCTAGGCTGAATGCAAATTGCTTTCCAGAAACTTGTGCCATTTAATGCTGTCCTAGTCTGTCTTTTTCATTGTATCTTTATCGGTATTATTTTTAAAAATCAGGTAGTCACTGTCGGACGCTTCTCCTCTTTGAGGCCTCCCTCCCTTTATGTATTTAAAGCTGAGAAGCTGCTGCCAATTCTAATATGAACAGTTCCTCTGGGAAGCCTTATATTCTGCCAAAGCTTTCACAGGATTCCTGTGACTTCTCGTTGACTTTGCACTTCATTTAAAATGGTATAAAACAATTATCAGGTCATTAGCAAGCACCTTTTAAAGGAGCTTCAAAAAAATCTCTCATTGAGATGGCTTGTGAGCTGTTGGTGGTTTATTTTAGAGAGAATGATAGACAGGAATAGTTAACAGAAATGAATAATTTAAAGGCAAGTATTGAGCTTGGGGAAGAAGGAGTGGATCGACCGGCTCACACTAGATTTATGTGATCTCCTTCAGGGCAGGGCCTCCCGCTGACCGATATAATGAGAGGCACTTAACAGCGCGATCCCGGGTAGCCAGATCAATATTAGAACACAGACGCTACCATTTTCTGGCTGTGTGACCTTAGGTTAACCTTAACTGTATATGAAACACTTAGCATAGCTAAGCACATACTAGATTCTCAATAAATGTTAGCAATTTTCTGTTACTCTTCAACTTTTGTGGCCCCAAAAGGACAGCAAAGACTGGGGATAGCTGATAAAAGGGACTCGATGCAATTATCACGAGTGAATGGCTAAGCTCTGGAAAAACTAAAAGGAGTGAATGTGGAAGAACCCTCCCAGTTTTCCACATTATAAGCTGCCCATCATCCTCCATTTCAAAATCGAGCCATCCCATGTTTGAAACTTTCCTAAGCTATTATCCACTTACGCTTCCTTGGTGAGATTTTACTCTGAAATAAACCATTATTTTAGCCTGTCATGTTTCTATTCTTGCAGGGAATGCATTGTGCTTTAGTTGTGCTATTTTAAATCATTTAGCAGATAACAAAAAAAAAATCACTTAGAGTCTGATTTAATCAAGAGGCACAGGATGAAGTGTGAAAAAGCCAGTGTTGTTCTGACCGCTGGCTTTATTGAAAGCTGCAAAGAGGTATAAATTAAGTGACCTTTCCAGGTCAGGATTTTTATGGCTCTGATAAATTCCCGAGGTTTAGCAGTTGTCAGTGAAAAATATTTGAGTGAGAATATGAAGATCCTGTCTCCCCAGCTGCAGCTTTTTCGTGAGTAGATGAGGTAATAGATTTGAGAGTGCCTCCAGAAAAGTAACGTTTTATAAACCTAAAACATTACTATTATGATGTGGAAGCTGGAAGCACAGCAAAAATATGAAGGAATTAAAACTGAGGCAATTTTTTTTTATTCTTTCATAAGGTTTTACAGCCAGAGTGATTGTTAAAGCTTTTGTGGTCTTAATCTCTCACTTTTATGTATATAAAAAAGGAGTAACGTGACTTTATCACAATCACATTTTCAAAACCAAAGTCCCATTACTCTCTATAAAAATAATGGATTATAAAATTAATCATTTAGCCCGACTGGTGTAGCTCAGTGGATTGAGCGCGGGCTGGGAACCAGGGGGTCCCGGTTTGATTCCCAGTCGGGGCACATGCCTGGGTTGCGGGCCAGGTCCCCAGTGGGGGCCATGTGAGAGGCAACCATACATTGCTCTTTCTCCCTCCCTTCTCCTCTCTCTGAAAATAAATAAATAAAATCTTTAAGAAAAAAAATTAATCATTTAAAATGTTCATAAAAGACTTATTTTTCCTCACAATGTAAGAAAATACCAACTTATATTCATGTAGTATAATGAGTTGGAGTGCATCTTAAATGTTACTTTCATAAGGTAAATTTAAAAATTCAAAAATGAGAAATTTCAATTATGAAGGCTTCATTAGAATTGATCGTTTTAGTGCTTTGAAAATGTTTTTCCTGCGTAAAAACACGACATTTTAATTTACAGTCTCCACACTTACCCTAAGTTAGCCAAACGGCCTCTTCCTTTGAATTGCTTGCAAGGTGGGTATGATCTAGCCTGGAGAGTAATTTATGTTGAAATTAATAAAGGCTAGTGAAGTCTTTTAGGAACTCCTTTTTTTCTGTGGAGTCCCATACATAAAGTTGAGCTAAGTCCCTTAAGCAAAACTTTAAGGCATTTATTTCTTGGTAGCCAGTATTTGTATTACCTAGAGCTATAAAACTCTTGTATATAAGATATTGAGTGACATTTCGAATATACAAAACAAACATTAAGTTGCAATTTTTTGCATGTATTAACTTTGATTCTTAAGATGGGCAGCTTCCCACACTCACCTGTGGATGACACTGTATTTAAGACACATTGACAAAACCAAAGGGGGTAGGATCAACGGTGGGAGGTGGGGATGGCTGGGGTGGGGGGTAGTGGTGGGGAGGAAATGGAGACAACTGTACTTGAACAACAACAACAAAAAAAGAGAATTGTAAACTTGAAACCTGTATAACTTTATTAACCAAGGTCACCCCAATAAATTTAATACCATTAAAAAAAGATGCAATTCTCCTTTGTTCAACTCTATTTGGAAGGGCTGAAGAGTGAAGAAGTAAGAAATCTAGACCACTTTAGAGAGTTCTGGAAAATACTTATTGTAGCATTATAAATAACTTGAAGGGCAAATGGACAAGCTTTTGTACTGTTTATCAGTAAATGTAGAGACCTACTCAGGCATGAGCACTGGAAATCATCCATTGAGCCCTATGCTTCAGGCAATAGAGTTGGGCACACACAGATTCTGGAAAAAGAAGCAAAGAGAGAGAAATGGAAAAGAGATGACTTTGATCTTCTCAGGCTACAGCATATATCGCTATTCTTGCTACTTTGAACTTGAAATAACAATGAACTCTGAAGAATATGCATTGCAGAGGTAGGTACTCAACATCAGATAATCCTGCAGAGTTGGGGAGCAAGATGATTCTTTTCTCCTTGCAAAAAGACAAAGTACTAGTCCTTCCAAAAGCAGTATTCTAAGACTATGACATAACACTCATCTTAAATGATTTGAAATAATTTTAATTGGTACTTACCTGGGAGTCTATATCAGTTTTCATTTCACCAACTCTCAAAATGGCATAGTGAATTGCCACTCTTTGGCAGCTGTGAAAGTATGATAAGACGGGATGATGTATACAAAAATGATTTCTTCTTCAGAAGAATTCATCCAGAAGAATTGTCAAATGACTTTTAAATGGCTGTAGTTCTTACTGAAACATTGCAAGGGAAATTTAAAGCTTCACTTTCATTATGTGGCCTTGCTATTTGGTCATCCTATTATAGAACCATGGAATGGGTTGGAGCTGAGACATGCTTTAGAAATTGTCTTTTCTAAAGCACTCACTTTTGTTTTTTCAAATGAGTTAATAGAGGTCTAAAGAGGTTAGATAACTTAAGGGATATAAAGTGAATTAGAGGGTAAAACAGGCCTTCTGGAATCCAAAGGATCACAAGAAGACTGAAGGATGCTAAGATTTCTTCAGTATTGAAGGACAGTGCAGATGGGAGCAATGGAGAGGAGGAAATAGGTGGTTAAGGGCAGTATCTCATGATGTTGTTTAAAACTTTGAAATACTACTAGTCTCAATTAAAGATAACATTTCTAAGAGACTTGGGCTGATAGTAACGTAGGTTCTCTATATAAAGTATAAGGACCAGGCTTTCATTCTGAGCAACTAACTGAGAAGAGCTTAAAAGAAGAATTATGTCCAAAGTGAAAAATATTTTGCATTAATTTAAAACCTAAAATTGGAGTTAACTCATATTTTCTTGACTCCGTCTTGGTAGTCTCTCCAGAAGGAGGAACAGGAAGGAAGAATCAGCAATCTGACACTCTGTTTGGGTACAGAGATCAAAACACAGGCCATTCTGTGACAGAGGCAAAAAACCGAACGTCTGTCTTTTCCACAGAATCTTACTTCTTAACTTGTCTGATGGTGACACAGGCAAACTGAATCAGCTGGAGAGAATGAAGGGCCTCCGTTGCCTTGGTAATGATCTGGCCTTTGGCAGGGTTTAAGAGGGCAGGAAAGAGGCAGACAAAGTGGGTGGAAGGAGCTGCTGGCTAGACTCTTGAAGAAATCACTCACTATTATAAGCTCTCTTGACAAATATCATGACCTGGTGACTAGTTTCTTGACACATGAGAAATTTTCTAATAGCCCTGGGATTATTTCGCTACTATTAGTATCAATAAGGCACAAATGCGAGCTTATAATAATTGCATTCTAATAAAATATTCCTCATATACCAAATGTGTTTAAAGCAATTGTCATTATGTAGGTTCATATTACTTTATGCATATAAAGCCATAACATCCACTTTAATATCTGGATTATTTGCATAATATTAAAGCATTCTTTGAATTTATTGAGAAAAGGATTGTTGAGCAGAAATTCTGTGGCAAAGGAGAAAACACTTATTTTCTCTTTCTGGCTTAGTAACAGAATTCAAATTTTAGCAGGGCACATGGCCACCATGATAAAAGACTGCATCATCCAGCATACCTTGCAGCCAGGTAGGGCCACATGACTAGGTCCTAGTTAAGGTGAGGTTAGCAGAATTGTTGTTTGGGACCTCCAAGAGGTCTTCTAAAAGGGAGTGGTGTGGCCTTTCTCTGCCCCTTCTCCTTGCTGGCTAAATTCAGAGGAGATGGATGGAGCACTAGAGCAAGCTTGAACCCAAATGCAATAGGGAACAGTAGGGATATTGGCCCATACCAGCTTTGGATCCTCTGGTGCTAGACTTCTTTAAGTGACAGAAAAATAAATGTCATTCTCATTTAAGTCACTATGTCTTGGCACTCCCTGGGTAGTATATTCAGCCAAATATAATTCTAAACCAGTGATTTGCAACCAGTGTGCTACAGTAATTTTTAAAACATGCAATATCTGACTTTTTAATCAGGGATATTGACCTCTTTTCCCTTAGATTGTCAAGTAAAAAAAAATGACAACAGCCAAAACAACAATAGCCATCCAGTGTGAATGAATCAAAATGTACTTTTTTTTTTTTTTGGTCAGATTGGCAAAAAATGTAATATATTTTTTGGTGTGCTGAAGAATTTTAGTAAGTAGTTTATTTGTGCCATGAGATGGGAGAAGTTTAAAATCGCTATTCTAAACAATACACATCTAGCCCATAGAAAATATTTAGCCCATAGAAAAAAACCATCAAGCAAAAAGTTTTGCCAATAGACACACAAAAAACGTCACCATATGTGGCAATTTGCCTTTGTGGTTTGAAGTTTTTATGTCATCCTATTGAGCTTTGGAACCAGATTTTGCCTTACGGAGTATAAGGGGAGCCTTGGGAGGAACATTAGAGCCTGGATTTCATGCCACTTGAGTCACTTATTGGCACTATGCACTTGAATAAGCCACGATGGCCTCACTTTTTCCCTCTGTAAAGTAAAAATTCTGGACTGAATAGTCTCTAAAATTCTCCAAGCTTTGCAAGCTAGAAATTGATAAAACTACTCATTTCATTTTAAAACCACTGAAACTGATTCTGGCTGTAATCATATGTGCAAATACAGGGTCCAGCAGAAATAACGCCTGCTTGAGTATGGTTGGTAGGGTAATAATATGGGTGTAATAATTTATAGTTTTAACTTGCACATTTTACCTAAAATGTCCTATGGTGTGCTTGAATGTGATATTGTTATGTTACAGAGTTACATGCTTATGATTTTCTAATAAAAGGTTTTGTAATAAAAAAGGGGTGTTATTTGTGTCGGACCCTGTATGTGTTAACAATACTTGGGGAGTGCCTGGTATAAGTAGATGATCACTGAACTTTTCATTACATGGGATGGGACATATATCTGTTGAGAGGACGATGACCGCAAAGTTTGTTTTCAAGGAATTCACATTCTAATCACGTAGAAAAACTAGGGAAACATCAAGTCATAAGACTTTGAATGACCTATGTCTTCTGACTTCTAGTTCAGTGATACTTCTTCTGTCCCAAGTTTCTTCTCTCACAGAACCCCACATATTGGCAGAGGTCTACTAGCTATGCAGTTTGTAGTTCTTATTAAATTCCAAAAAAATTATGTAATGCCATGAAGTACAGTTCCACTCTATTATTATCCATCTAAACCTAATCAGCTTGCCATGATAATAGGCATTTAAACTCTCTCTAATAACATCAGATGTACTTCATCTCACTTATAAAGCTACATATCGCTTATAAAGCTACACAAAGAAGGGGAAAATATTCTATTATCAACTGAATGCACATGTGTCAAAAGAGTTGGTGGGACAACTAAATCAGAAAAATCTGGAGGAAGTGAGTTTTGACTAAAAATCCTACGGAGGTGACAAATGGAGGTCGTCAGAGAGGTGGGGAATTTGTTTTAAAGGGTATTTGCAAAGGGACCAAGGTGACAACAACCAAGCAGAATGTGTCAGATGAAGGCCAGGTTGGCTTAAGTGGAGTGCAGAGTGGAGGTATTGGGAGTGGAACCCGAGAAGTTTCATGCCATTCTTTTTGTGCCCCAACTCTGTTTAGCATTAAATACTCGTTTTAAGCCCAGTGTTTGAGTATGTAGGGAGCTCATGCAGAAGAGAGAGAGATAAGAATATGACTCTGGTGGAAGTCCTTTTAAAGATACAGAGCAAGGAATGGCAAAATCATCACTGCAAGAATGCGCCCCCTTTGTACAAAAGCTATTCCATTTGCATATTTAGGTTTCATGCTTCACTGTGTGCTTCTGTGGTGTAGGAGATAAAGTTGCAGAAGAAACTTAGAATTGCTTGACTTTTGAAACTTAAGTCAGCTGTGACTTTCCACTAATAAAGTATCTTTATGGGTTTAATTTTCTTGTGGCAGGGTGTGTGTGTGTGTGATATTTAATGGGAAGAGAATAAGTAGACAGCTGATTTATTGCAAGGAGTGCATTTAAGTGAGTGTGTCATCGCTGAAATTATTACAGATATTAGAAGTGGAAAAACGTCACTGTGTTTAATGTCAGCTCCAGTCCCTTGCTTTTGCAGCACAAACCCGCCCAACAGAGTCATGATGGTCCCCAGGCTTTGGTTTGGACACTGTCACAGAAATACAGCACATAGCCACATGTTCAGTAACACACCTTGAACTGTCTACAGCAAATTGGATCCGAAAGTAGAAAGAAAAGTGTGTATTCACACTACAAATCAATGTCAGCACTAGTTTGTTTTCTGTCAGAGGCATGGAAGCAGCTTTCCCTTCCGGGTCTTCTTCCAAGCTTTTCTAAGTCTTCTTTGTGCTGAGTAAATACAAATCACTGTATATCATGTTACTGGACATGCATCTTTTGCTTCCCCTGGGTATGATGAGGCTGATACTCTAGCCAAGGTATGTGGCTAGAAACTGTACCTGCCAGCCCCTCGGGAAGGGAAGTAGCACTGTGGCTACACCTACCTCCTACTTGCTGGACAAAAGACCACATGGTCCACCATCAAAACCTGGGGAAAGTTTGGGTCTGGGAATCCCCTTCCCTCTCCCACCCCACACAGATGTGGAACACAGTTGCGGAGAGTGACTAGCCGCAGGACTGCTGCCCCTGCCGGTGCTTTCCTGGAGGTGGCAGGGGTGGAGGCAGTGGAGGCACTGCGCTGGAAAGCTCTTTCTGCTCAGACCCAGCTGATCAGAAGAGGCAGGGACCCCTGCAAGAGAGTAGTGTGCACTGTAGTGCCTGAGGGCCAAGGCCTTGCTGAGCTTTGAGGTGGCATTCCGGAAGGCAGGGCTATGTGGAAGCTGTTAGAGCTGGCAGCATGACCTGAAAGGCTTTGAGAAAGCAGGCTGGAGCTGGCACCGGGAAAACACAGTGATGGGGAGAGGGCTAGAGAGCTGCAGTGGAGGCAGCGGGCTCCACACAATGCAGGTAAGTGCGGTGCAGGTGAGCGCAGTGCAGGCGAGCGCAGTGCTGTCAGTGCAGCCCAGGAGAAGGCGGTGGCCAGAGTTGTGGAAGGGGCTCGGTGGCACAGGCAGACTGCTGCGGAGGCCTGAATGCACTGGCGGAAGAGGTGGTACAGTCACAGAAGGAGCCAGAGCCTGCGGTGAGCTTGGGCCTCCTAGTGCCTGCACACCAGCATCGTTGCAGGTCTAAATTATCTGTCCAAAACCCCAGGGGTGTAACACGAGAGGCCTGCCCTGTGTGTCTAGAGGTCTATTTGGCTGTGCCATTAACATTGGGCCAGTCCTGGGCTGGGAGGCCAAGCTGCCAGGAGCAGGACCATCAACCTGCTGGTCACGGGCCACTCCAAGTCCCCCGTTAGGGGCGCTGGCTCCATACTGTTCTACATCGAATCCTGTTGACTCCTGCTGACTACACCAATTGTGTTGTGACATTCAAGGCCTGACAGGTTCACAGTGTTCGGGCAGATGGAAGAATATTCATGGAACCTTGGGGATGCTTGCCATGCCTTTATTCAAGGGTGGGCAATCCATGCACGCTACAAGCTATGCGGCTCCCTGCATGTCTTTGTGTGGCACACTGCATGTCAACTGTCCTCTTGTGTGGCACATGCTGTAGCCCCCAGCAGGGAGTCCCTGTCTCCTTAAGTGCTAGAGGCAAACAAAGCTGGCTTCAAGCCAGAAAATTACATAACATAGTGTGATTCTGCGCATGCGAGCCCACTTCATGTTATGGGAACAGTTTATCAGACTCCGTCTCACGGCTATGGGAACACTTCTTATCAGGCCCATTCAAGGTTATGGGAACACTGCTTCCCTTCGTCTCCCAGACACCTGCATGAGGAAGCCAGACTGCCTCCATTTACCCTACACACATCCATCTCTTTGGCTAGTAGCATAGCCTGACTAGAGTTATTTTTCATGTTTCTGGCAATTTCTGTTTTTAACTCCTCAACCTAAAATTTCTGGGAGCCTTGAACTCAGAGCTCAAGAGTTTGTGCTACCTAGAAGAAGGGGATGAAATTTGCCTCATTATTCCTAGATCCTATTGCAGTAGCAGGAAGAAACATTTAAATTCATATTTTAATAGATTATTTTGCCATATCATATTATAGGAATTCATGGCAGGTGGGAAGAAAAACAGGAAATTTTTGATGAGTGGAAAATTGGCAGAATTTCTTGTTTTTATTGTTGATGTTTGATTTCATAAGGTAGAAGAAGTTTCTTAAGATCAACTTCTTAAGGTCAATGTGAATGATAAATTGAGTCAATGAGCAGAATCAACCGGCTATTTCTGCTTCCATTTATACATTTGGGTTAATTATACTTCTATTCTGGTAGTGTGGTGGAGGATAGTATGTCCTTTGAATGCTCGAAGAAGCAAAACGTTTTGCTTAAGTCCCGTACAAGGATGAGAGGTAATCAGGAAAAAAGTTTTCTTCCTGGAGAGTTGAATGAGAATGGGAATGAACGAAGTGTTGACAGTAATGATGTGTGCTTTTAGAATGAGCTCCTCTAGATTACTGTTTATCCTTTCATCTGAAAACATGACAATGACTGAAAAATCAATTAGCACGTGCACCATATGTCCAAAACAGCCTGAAGTAAAGATGAGGGAGGCGATTTTTTTTTTAATTAGGAGCCACTACCCATGAGCCTCTTCTCCCAAAACTAAGCTGGATTAAACACTACATACATACATTGCATCAATCTATTGCTGCTGCCACAAATTTAGCAGCTTAAAATACCCATTTGTTATCTCACAGTTCTGTATATCAGATGTGCTGGCACAGCATGCCTCAACTGGGTCTTCCCCTTCAGGGTCTCACAAGGCCACAAGTAAAGTGTTGGCCAAGTTGTTTTCCTTTCTGCTTCCAAGCACATTATGATGGTTGGCAGAATCAAGTTCCTTGTGGTTGTAGGACTAGCGCTCTGTCTTCTTTCTGGCTGTCGGCTTTCTAGCCACCTTACCTCCTAGAGGCTCTCTCTAGTCCTCGAACAGGGCCCTCTCCGTTCTGTGACTCTTCCCATCTCAGGGCCAACAGAGACTTTGACTCCTTCTCACGTTTAGAATCCCGCTGACTTGCCCTTTTCCTGTGTCTCTTCTGTCTCTAGCTGGAGAAAGTTTTCCACTTTTAAGGGCTTATGTAAGTGGATTGTGCCACACCTCCCCCAGATAATTCAGCATAATCTCCTTCTCTTAAAGTCTGTAGTCTTAATCATCCCTATAAAGTCCCTCTTGCCACATAATTTAGCATATTCATAGGGTCCAAAGATTAGGGTAAGGATATATTTGGGTTTTCAGTGTATCTACCAAAATGTCCATTCGTATAAAAAAAAAATTCAATGCCACTGATTCTAATTTTAAAAACAAAATACATAAAACTATTCAATAAAAGTAATAATAAACTTAAAACTTTATTTCAGTCCCAGGTACAGGCTAGGTGGGATGGGCTTGGCAGAGTAGAGGCAACACATAATCTAGAGGGGAGAATTTATTTTAAAAAAGGGAATGGGGGAAAAGGAGAGGGCTTCATAGATGGAGGATGGCAGAGCCATGGAAATACAGCCAAAACACAGTTTTGGCTGCCTGCTGCAACAAAAGCCAAACTCAGGTGCTGGTGCAAAAGAAAGAGGTTTATTCAGGTGCCTGGGAGAATGGCAGACTCCCATCTCAAAGACCATCTCCCCTTTCTGCTCAAGCCCACAATTCTTATAGAAAAAGGGAGGAGAGGGCTTTATTTCTATCCAATTATCTTGCTATCTTTTGGTGGCTCAGGCCCTGTCCATTCACTTTTCTAGCCCTTGGCCTGTTCATTGTAAGAACCTCCCCCTTTGCCATCTTGGCCAATGAGAGAGGCTCCCTGGTGCTCCCTGACTATGATATCAAGGTTATTGGTGAGGGGGTGCTGTAGGACTGGCTGTCAGGAAGCCTAGAGTTGTCATAACCCTTAGTCTGCCACCCAACACTAGACATGGCTCCCGTGCATCTGGTGCCTGCACAACTGAGGCAGCTGGTTGGAGTCCACCAGGCACCCCTAGATCCCTGCCTTCCTACATCTTCTGCACAGCTCCCAAGCAGCTTGCTCCTCCAAAGTGGCCAGCCTGCCGTGCTCATTTCACTGCCCATGCTCTGTCTATGGTAACAAAAAAAGAAGAGAAAAAAGGAGGGAGAAAGAGAAGGAAGGAAAAGATGGAACTAAAAAGAAAGGTAGAGAGATGATAGAGGAGGGACAATATATAAAGGTTAAGAAAATATATAACCCACTCAGTTTGTGAGGAAGGGCCTAGGTCGGTGTCTGCTGTGTTGGGCTCACTTAGCACCTGAACTCTCGTCCCACTGTGGTTTCTTCCCTAGTGTTGCCCACTTCCCATCCCAAGCAGGCTGGGCATGGGGAATACCTGCCAGGACCATGGAGGATTATTTTTTCAAAGAAACAGCTCTTGGATTAATTCATCTTTTGTCTCATGTTTTTTAGACTCTATTTTGTTTATTTCTGCTCTGATTTTTATTATTTCTTTCCCTCTACTCACTTTGGACTTTGTTTGTTGTCCCTTTTCAAGTTCCTTTAAGTGCGAAGTTAAATTGCTTAATTGAGCTTTTTCTTGTTTTTTGAGATAGCCCTGTAATGCTATGAATTTTCCTGTTAGGATTGCTTTTCCAGTGTCCCACAGATTTTGGGTTGTTGTGTCCTCATTTTCATGTGTTTCAACATATCTTTTGATTTCTTCCTAGATCTCATTGTTCACACACTTGCTGTTTAATAGTATGTTATATAGCTTCCATGTCTTTGTGTGTTTTTCAGTGTTCTTGTGACTGATTTCTAGTTTCATAGCACTGTGGCCAGAGAAGATGATTGATATTATTTTAATCCTCTTAAACTTATTGAGACCTGTTTTGTGTCCTAACGTGGTCTAGCCTATAAAATGTTCCATGTGCACTTGAAAAGTGTGTATATTCTTCTGCCTTGGGGTGAAATGTTCTGAAGATATCAATTAAATCCATTTGATCTAGTGTATCATTTAAGGACACTATCTCTATGTTGATTTTCTGCCTGGAAGATCTGTCCATTGAAGTCGATGGTGTGTTAAAATTCCCAACTATGACTGTATTTCTGTCAATGTCTCCCTTTATGTCCATCAAGATTTGCTTTACATATTTAGATGCTCCTATATAGGGTGCATAAATGTTTACAGGGTTATATCCTCTTGTTGCATTGTTCTCTTTATTATTACATAATGTCGTTCTTTGTCTCTTACTATAGCTTTGGTTTTAAAGTTTATTTTGTCAGATATAAGTCCTGCTACCCAAGCTTATTTTTGCAGGAAATATCTTTTTCCAACCCTTTACCTATAGTATGCATCTTTTGATCTGAGTTGGGTCTCTTGGAGGAAGCATATATATGGGTCTTGTTTTCTTATCCATTCAGCTACATTTTGTCTTTTGGGTAGAGCATTTAAGCCATTAACCTTTAAGGTGATTATTGATAGATACATATGTAGTGCCATTTTATTGTTAAATAGTTTTCCTTTTTTTTTTTTTTTAATTTGTTCTTCTCCTTAAAGCAAGCCCTTTAACATTTGTTGCAGTACTAGTTTGGCATTAACAAACTCCTTTAGCTTTTTCTTGTCTGGAAAGCACCTTATTTCTCCTTTGATTTTAAATGATAGCCTTGCTGGATAAAGTAGCCTTGTTTAAAAGTCCTTGCTTTTCATCACCTTGAACTTTTCACACCACTCCCTTCTGGCCTGAAATGTTTCTATTGTGTAATCAGATGTCAGTCTAATTGGTGCTCCCTTGTAGGTTACTGCCTTCTTTTCTTTTGTGGATTTTAGGATTCTATCTAAAAGGCTTGTCTTTAAGCCTTGACATTTTAAATATGATGTGTCTGGGTGTAGGCCTCTTTGGGTCCAGCTTCTTTGGGACTCTCTGAGCTTCCTTGACTTGTGTGACATTTTCTTTCACCAGATTAGGGACATTTTTGGTCATTATTTCTTCAAATAGGTTCTTGACCCCTTGATCATTCTCTTGTACTTCTGCTATTCCCATGATATGGATGTTGTTATGCTTCACATTGTCCAAAATGTTTCTTAAGGTCTCCTCATTTTTTAAATTTTTTCTCTTTGCTGCTTTGTCTGGGTATTTTTTTCTACCTTGTCTTCCAAAACACTTATTCGATCCTCTACTTCATCTACCCTTCTGTTTATTCCTTCCAGTGCATTATTTATTTCATATATTGCATTTTTTATTTCTGACTCATCCTGTCTTATGGTTTCTATGTTTCTTTTCATGCTGTTGAGTATCCTTATGACTCTAAACTCTCTCTCTGATAAATTCCTTGTCTCCATTTCATCTAGATCTTCTGGAGAATTCTCCTGTTCTTTCATTTGAGATCTGTTTCTTTGTCTTCCCCTTTTGACTGCTTCTTTGTATTTTATGTTTTAGCTGCTAAACTAATCAGGCAGCAAACTGATCAGATTTAATCTAATAAATCTGTAATCAGCGGTCAGGTTTAAGCACCACAGGTGGATGAGAGTAATTCCTGTGGGCAGGGCTATTGCTTCCCTGCAGGCTGATGCCATTCAGGAGAGGAGTGCTCTGCCTGAGAGAAATGGCTCTGCAGTATGGGGAATAATTCAGCACAGAGATCCTGGTAGCTAGTCCTCAGTTCTCTACCCCCAGCCACCAGCCCCAGAGTCTACTCAAGCATCTCTAGTCCTCTCTGCTCTCCTTCTGCCAGAGCCCAGGGTAAGTGACTGCACATGGAGTTTTGTGTGTTGCCCTTTTAGAGGCTTTCTGCCTTTCTTCCCGGTAGGCAGAAACTCTGCTGTTTTTCACAGCAGGATATAATCTGGGTTCCTTTCTTGCTCTGTTGCTGTAGGCTGGGGAGCACAGCCTGGGGTTTAGACCCCACACTTCTCAGGTAGAAACCCCTGACTGCTGAAATATCCCTCTGGAACTTCAGCTGCCTCCTGTGGGAATCCTGCTAGCCCTCTCGTGCTACCTCTGCACTCTGTACCAGTCTTGTTGTGGTGAAGTTTCTTCTGTCTGTCCTTGGTTATAAGGCTTCTCTCCAACTAGTGTTCAGTTGGTTATTCAGGATGATTTCTCTACAATTTAGTTGTAATTCTGGATTGGTCCTGGGAGGAGGTTAGTGTACTTTCCACTTACTCTTCCGCCATCTTGGATCTTCTCCTCTGACTATTTATAATCAGATTTATCTTCTTACTGCATTGTATAAGTTCTTTATATATTTTGGATATTAACTCCTTATTGAACATATATTTGTAAATATCTTCTTTTATTCAGTAGGTAACCTTTTCATTTTGTTAATGTTTTCCTTTGCTGTGTAGAAACTTTTCAGTTTGATGTAGTACCATTTGCTTAATTTTGCATTTGTTGCTCTTGCCTTTGAAATCAGATCCAAAAAACAGTGCTAAGACTGATGTCAAAGAGCAATTTTCTTTTATTCCACAAAACACACAACATAAAAGATTTTTGCTACTCTTCAGAAGAGTGACTAACACTGAGCTCTTTGTTGTAAAACCTTTCAAGTAGGAGCATTTGCTATTGAAATTACAAATGTAATATAAATAATAAAATTCTGTTGTTTTTGGCCCTGTTATGAAATTTCAAATTTCTAATATTTTAATATTTATTTAAATCATATAAAACTTTTCTAAATTAGGTGCTATTGTTGCTCTAATTTCATAGATAAAGCATAGAGGATTTATCTAACCTTTTTATGAAAGCATTTTTTATTATTACTTTAGCAAATGATCATATAAAACATTTAAACTTCTTTTAGTAGACCATGAGGTATTAATGAAAAAAATTGAAATATAGTAAGACAATATAACAGAATACTAAATCTAAAGAAATCAAGTCTTTCATCACAAAATTAGGGTTCAGGTTAAAATGAATAATGAGGATGAGGTTAACATACTAACATACTAGCCATCCAGGAGGTAAGGAAATGGTAATGAATAATTTTTGAACTTTGTCTGTGTACCCAAAATTGTGCTAGGGATTTCACATTAATCTCATTTAATTTGTTTAAATCCCATTCTCCACGTTGATATTGAGATCTCCAGTTTTCACATGAAGGTACTGAGTATCAGAAAGGATGAGCAACTTGTCTGATGTCAGCTGCTAAGAAACAAAGCCAGTTTGGTCTGATGCCTGACTTCAAAGTTCAAAGTTAATAAATTTCATGTATTTTGTAGAATTCTGAGACCAACACATGGAGATCTTCTAATATGTTAAAATCTTCCAAGAAATGGTAACCAGTTAATGTGTCTTACAAATAGAACCTATTAAGGAAGGGTTATATGCCACAACAATTAGTGTAACCTAAAACTCTCTTATGAAGACTAGAGAGTATAGTCACTCCAATAGATGACAAATACCCCAAATGCCCAAAGACCTTCAATTGACCTTCACTTTAAAGTCTACTGAACTTTATTTACATGTCTTCATACATTTATTTTCTCATTTACATATCTTTATTATATATTTTTTCAGTTTTGGAGTATAATTAACAAATAAAAAATTGTATATTTTAATATGTAAAACATGGTTTGATATATGTATACATTGTGAAATTATTACAATCAAGTTAATAAACAATAATAAGATGGGAACACCTAAGAATGACACCTTATGACATTATAATACAGAATTATTAGCCATAGTCATGATGCTGTACATACATTAAATCCCCAGAACTTACTCATCTTATAACTACCTGTTTGTACCCTTTAACCAATCTCTCTCCATTTTCTCCATGTCCAGTAATTGGTAGCCATAATTCTACTCTCTGTTTCTTTGAGTTTGAATTTTTTAGAGTGTACATATAGGTGAGATCATACAGTATTTGTGCCTTTCTGTCTGGCTTATTTCACTTAGTATAATGTCCTTATACATGGCAAAATTTCCTTCTCTTATGTGCCTGAATAATATTCCAGTGTGTGTCTATGTGTACGTATCATATTTTCTTTATTTATTCTATCATCAACAGATACTTAGGTTGTTTCCTTGACTATTGAGAATAATGCTGCAATGGACAAAGGAGTATAGATAATTCTAAATAGTTTTTTGAGATACTGATTTTATTTCCTTTAGATAATTATACATATTCTTTTTTTAATGATATTTTATTGGTTGTGCTATTACAGTTGTCCCAATTTGTCCCCCTTTGCCCTCCTCCACCCAGCAATCCCACTCCCTCAGGCAATCCCCACATCATGGTTCATGCCCCTGGCTTATGTATAGGTTCTTTGGCTACTCCATTTCCTATACTGTACTTTGCATGCCCATAGTTGTTCTGTAACTACCTATTTGTACTTAATCCCCTCACCTCTTCACCCATTCTCCCCCACACCCCTCCCATCTGGCAACCATAAAAATGCTCTCTGTATCCATGTTTCTGTCTCTGTTCTTCTTGTTTGCTTAGTTTGTTGTTTAGATTCAATTGTTGATAGATATGTATATATTGCCATTTTATTGTTCATAGTTCTGATCTTCTTTTTCTTAAATAAGCCCCTTTAACAGTTCATATGATAATGGTTTGGTGATGATGAACTCCTTTAGTTTTTCTCATCTGGGAAGCTCTTTATCTCCCCTTCGATACCAAATGATATGTTTGCTGGGTAGAGCAATTTTGACTGTAGGTCCCAGCTTTTCATGACTGAGTATTTCTTGCCAATCCCTTCTAGCCTGCAAAGTTTCTCTTGAGAAGTCAGCTGACTGTCTTCTGAGAACTCTCCTGCAGGCACCTAACTGCTGCTTTTAAGATTCTCTCTTTATCTTTAACCTTTGGCATTTTAATTATGATGTGTCTTGGAGTGGGCCACTTTACATCCAGGACTTGCATGTCTACTTCTTTCACCAAATTAGGGAAGTTTGCTTTCACTGTTTTTTCAAATAGATTTCCAATTTCCTTCTCTTTCTGTTTCTGCTTCTGGCACCCCTATCATGCGAATGTTGGAATGCTTAACGTTGTCCCACAGGCTGCTTACTCTATTCTTGTTCTTTTGGATTCTTTTTCCTTCTTGTTGTTCTGATAGGTTGTTTTTTTGCTTCCTTATGTTCCAAATCATTGATTTGATTCTTGGCTTCATCCACTTTACCGTTGTTTCCCTGTAAATTGTTCTTTATTTCAATTAGTCAGTCCTTCATTTCTGACTGGATCTTTTCTATGCTTTTGAGTTCCTCACTAAATTCCTTGAGCATCCTTATAACCAATGTTTTGAACTCTGCATCTGACAGATTGCTTATCTCTATTCCGTTTAGCTCTTTTTCTGGGGTTTTAATCTGTTCTTTCATTTGTGCCATGTTTCTTTGTCCTCTCATTTTGTCAGCTTTCCTGTGTTTGTTTCTATGTATTAAGTAGAGCTACTTTGACTCCGTGTCTTAGTAGTTGGGCCTAATGTAGTAGGCATCCTGAAGGGTCCAGTGCCACAGTCTCTCATATCACTCAAGCTGGGTACTTGAGATATGCCCTTCATTTGGGCTGAATATACCCTCCTCTTGCAGCTGAACATTGGTTGCTGCTGGCAGATCAATCAGAGGGATTTACCCAGGCAGTCAGCTGCAAAGACTGGCTGTGACTACTGACCACCAACCTCTGCTCTCTGTGGAGGATCAGCTGTACAGGGGCAGGGTGGTGGTGTTCCTACATGGACTGTAGTGGTCTACTAGGTGCGCTGGCCCTGGGGTGTCCTAGGTGGTGCAGGCCAAGGTTAGCCCTTACCTGTGTTTTGCCTTAGGCCACCCTGCTGGAGCTATAAAGCCATCTGAATTGGCAGCTACTTGTGCTGGGCTTAGAGAACCCCAGGCAAAACCAAGGTGTGTATCAAGGCTGTCTGCTGTTAGTGCCAGTCCTTTGGCTCACTGAGGCCTGCTGTTGTTTGTTCAAGAGGATTTATGGAGTTGTGAAGCAGGAGCCAATATCAGCCATTTATATGGAAAAGCAGCTTGGATGGGTCTATAAATTGGATGGGACAGAATCTCAGGGGATCTCCAAGGTAGGTCAAACAGTGTTAGTAAGGTTGTTGGAGTCTCAGATATGGCACCAGCTTGCCTGCTCTGTGGGGGTAGAGTTTATAAAAAGGATGATGGCCTCTCTTCTCTATATGCCACTGGTGCCTTTCAAGCTGCTGCCCCAGTGCTGGAGCTCAAAGGGAGTGAGTCTGAGTGGGTGAGTCTGTGTGTGAGTTCTTTAAGAGAAACTGTTTGGGGCTCCAGCAGTTTCTTTCACCGACACGATCCCCACTGGATTTTCCCAGCCAGAAGTTGTGGAGACTTACCTTCCTGGCACTGGAACCCCATGTTGGGATCCTGGTATGGGACTGGGACTCCTCGCTCCTGAGATATCCCTCCCAAATTTTTATCCAGCACACGAGTGAGGGACAAGCCCATTTCATGTCTGCAACCCTTTCACTAGTCTGGATGGATGTTGTTTCTTTAATTCTGTTGCTGTCAGACTTCAATTCAACTCGATTTCTGATGGTTCTGGGTGATGGTTGTTCTATATTTTAGTTGTAGTTATGATGTGATTGTGCGAAGAGGCAAGCCATGTCTGCCTACACCATCTTGACCTGAAGTCCTAGACTTATTGTGGTTTTTATTTTACAATGTATACAAATGTCAAATCACTATGTTGTACACATGAAACTAATATAAGACTGTATGTTAATTATATTTCAATTTAAAAAGAGGAAAATTGCTTTGATGGTTTGGCTCACAGTCGTCCTGTTGTTCCTTCATTTCCTCATTTATAACTCCTTCAAAAATGCCCTTGTTCATGGTGCTGACAACCAGACAGGCTTTGCTCCAGTGTAAGTATTTGCTGTCTCCCGGGTTTCTTCCATGCCAGGTACATAAAGAGCTTCCTTTGGTTCACACCTGCTGTTCTTTGTTGTTGGGTCTGTTGTCATTTTAAAGCTTTTCTTAGACTCCTTATATGCTTAAAGGGCAACTGTTTCTATTTTTCAAATGTTCCTATCTGTAATCTTGAGTCATGCTCTGGTTGAATTTTTTGAAATGTTTTTTTGGCCCAACTGACTTGTGGTTATTAATATTTAAATCCTCTACATAGTATTTTCATTCTTTAATTCTATAAACTTTTACTGCTTTCCTTCTATTTAGAAAAGCTCAGTCTTCCCCTGTGTTTCTCCTTTACTCTCACATGACTCCCATCCTCACAGTGCCATACGTAAGTCCAAGTTGTCACCTATGCTTCTGACCAATCAGCTACAGATCCATGGTTCCAATAACCCCCTCCTTGGGTTCCATTAATTTGCTAGAGTAGCTCACAGAACTCAGAAAAATAGTGTACTTACTAGATTACTGTCTTATCATAAAGGGATGTCACTCAGGAACAGCTATGTGGAAGAGATACATAGGGCAAGTATGGGGAAAAGGGGCAGAGCTTTCATGCCCTCTTATGGTGAGTGACTCTCTTAACACTTCCACATGTTCACCAACACAGAAACTCCTTTAACTCTTTCCTCATGGGGTTTTATGGGGACTTCATTACAGTCATGATCGATTAAATTGTTGGCCATTGGCGACTGATTCAACCTCCATCTACTTTCCCCTCTCTGGTGGTCAGAGGAGTAGGACTTAAAGTTCTAATCCTTTACTCACATGGTTGGGCCCCCTGGAAGTCACTCCCCAACCTTATTTTACCTGGGAGCTTTCCAAAATCCACCTCATTAACAGAAGACCTCTTTATCACTCTCATCACTTAGGAAATTATAAGAGTATTAAGAGCTCTGTGGTAGGGATGGGATGGAAACCAAATATATATTTTTTATTATAAATCACAATATCATAACTCCTAAGTATAGATTCCTATTATGGGTACTATAGGGAAATAAAAGGTGGATATGATTTGGGACATGACTTCAAGTAGCTTAGGAATTTGGTCAGAGATGAGAGGAGGAAATCAGGAAGTGGATTTGGGAAAGTGAGGCAGAATAACTAGTTTAGGAAAGGTACAGGTAATGTGCTCAGTGACCATGGAGAGTGACACTCCAACCATGGCTACACAGAAGAATCACCTGGGCAGGGGGTGGTAAAAATCTTAGTGCACATGCTCAATTTCAGACAAATTCAGGAGCATCAGAGGTGGAAGTCAAGGCATTTTAATGTTCAGACACAGCTGAACACATAACCTGGAAGTCTTAGATGTATTTGTTTCCATTGATTGCATGCATCTGTTTTCTTGCTCCATATTAGATTTTGATGACTACCAACTTCAGTATTGGTAGAGCCTTGTAGAGTTAGTATACACTCAAAAAACATTTATTTGTTGATAGATGAATGTCACTTTTTAAATGTCCCCCTTTATTGAGAACCTACTATTCTTGGGGCACTGGTTGGAAGAGAGCAGCAAGTACAGTTGTGTCTCTGTCTGGATGCTATTGCCCACACTGTGCTTTCCCCTCTATCAGAACCATTAGGGAGTTTGTGAACAGAGTAGATTCCTAGATCCCTCCCCTATTACTGAGTACCTAGGGTGAAGTCTAAGGATCTTTTCTGTTTACAAGCTTCCCAAATGGTTCCCATCACATGAACTCCTGAAAGCACTGAGTAATGGCATGTGAAAAGCCACAATGAGAGGGGAGCACTGCGTGAGGAGCGCTGCGGGTGCCACCACAGAGAGCCTGCCTTCAGGGGGAACCAGGAGGATGCTGGGAGAAGACGGCCTCTGAGTGGGGTCTTCAATGATGGCTATTTGCTTATGTGGAAGGGAGAACATTTCAGGCAAAAAGAAGACTGTGTCATGTCACAGAGACAGGAATGAACATGGTAAATTGAGGAGGCTAACTGTGAGGGGCCTTTTGTAATTTTAAGTTAATTAGCCTTTATTGATTTCCTAAATATTCTAAGCACTGTGCACAAGGAGAGTGGTAAATTGCTCAAGGAACAAGGTGTCCCCGGGTCTGGCCTCAAGCTCTCATTTGGTTCACTGAGCAATGTCCTATCAGTGTGAAGCTCTGGAAGTCTCCCCAAAACCCAAAGCATTCTTGATTCAAGGTGTCATACAGGTCATAAAGCCACACCTGGCACAGCACTGTCTCTGCAATAAAGGCGCAGACTTCTGGCTTGTGTAGTCAGGATCACCTTCCTGATGCAGCCCTGGCAGCTGGGTAGGGACTCCCCATCTTCAAACCTCTCGAGGCCCTAGAGGGAGACAGAGTCTGCTCTGGGAAGGTGGCCATGGGGGTTGAAGGGTAAGATGCTCGTGGAAGTAACAGCTGGTGATGCTCTGAATTTGGTGGTTTGGTTTTATAACACTATTAATGCTGGACTGTATCCATTATGACTAAAATAGGTCAACCTGGAATTCTAACCACTGTTTATAACTTTTTGTTTAAGGGAAAGAGTAAACTATGTTCCAAAAGCTAAAATTTTTTGAGTAAAAATAGTTATTTATTGATTACTTATTAGGCATCAGGCCTCAAATGCTCCGAGCTGGACATTTACTTCTTATTAGTCCTCATCTGCTTCTCTCACCAGCCCTCTGAAATGTGAGGTGTTATTCCATCTGTTTTACAAATTGTGCAGCTTGTAAGTGGCAGAATTGGGATGGGAACCCAAGTGCATATAGCTGTTAGAAACTGAGTGTGTCACAGCCATGCCAGGCTACTTTTGGAATGTAGCCTTTTATTAAATTGGTGACATTCTCTACCTTCTTATTTTATGTATATATCTCACAGTGTCTTGCAGGCTTTGCTGAGTAGTTAAAAATAAATAAAATGCCCCAGAATAAGTAGGAAGGAAAATACTGTCCTCTTTCTTTTATCTTTCTCAATGCTCATTGCTATATACAGAATCCTTTCTCCTAAGTACTTTTGCCTAAGAATGCCACATGAAGGAGTAAGAAACTGTAAAGCTATTCAATTTGGCAGAAATTGCAGGTAAGGTTTCATATCAGATTATTCTGCTCCAAGGAGTGTTTTTAGATACAGTGGCTATAGGATGATTCTGGTTCTGTAAAACAAAACTTAGGAGGTAAGGTTGAATTCAATTGAATAATGAAAATAAGTGCTATTAATAACTAAGTTTACCCCTTGATTACCTGTTTACTACTCCTGATACCTAGATAGCTGCCTGGGCTTTGAATCATAGTCTACACTTGGCCGTTAAACTTTGCTGAGTACTGGAAGGGCAGGGTAAGCCATCAGCTCTCCCAGTTCTATTTGCTGGTATCATGTCAGTAGAAACACAGAAACCTCTTTGGTGAGAACTTATAGTTGAAATATGCAAAAGGGGAAAATTTCAGAAACAAAATTCCTTTACTGTGATTTAGAGTTTCAGTGATATTTAATTATTGTATATCTGCTCCCTTTATTCAAAAGTTTAATTATTTGCACGTCTACAGTTTTCTACATGGCTTGCCATTTAATCCAACTGTTTTATATTTATGCATTGGATAGTCTGAGCACGTTCTCTTTCTAAACTATTACTGATCTTCATTTTATATGATTCAATTTTATCATATTATTTATTTATTTATTATTTTTATTGCTGTTCTATTACAATTGCCCCAATATTCCCCTGTTGCTGAGTGCCTTCCATGTACCAACTATTGCATTTGTAATCTTGTGTATGCAGTAACTTCAGGTACCAGAGTTAACAAAGTATTGCATAGCTGGTAGGCATTTCAAAATATTTGTAGTGAAGATATAAATATACATGACCTCTTAGTAAAAAGAAATTAATTGAGCTTATGCTGTGAAACTAAATAAATCAGTGGGAAGAAAAATGGTAGGTTTACTAGCGGAAGTAATTAGACCAAAGGCTTTTTCTCTATTGTACTAAATTGCTGCTGTTTGTTTCTGAATGGCTGATAATGTTTAAATCTCTGAGCTCCCAGATATTTACTACTTTGCCAACAACATTTTCTCTCTCCAAGTGTTACTAGAAAACTAATCAGATGCAGAGATCGATTTCATGACAGAATGATTCACTAGTTGCAATCTTCTGTAAAACTTCCCTTCTTTAGGCTTAAGGTAAGTTATCACTTGACGGGTCTTTGCAGAAAAGCAATTCTCTTTGCTCCTTAAAAAGAAGAGTTCTCTGCACTCAAATCTGTTTGGGGGCGAAATGTTCCACCTGTGCAACCCTGTGCTGAGGTATAAACACTTCGTTGACAGCCAAGTCTAAGAGAGTAGCCCCAGAAGCTAATTATATGATTATTTAAAGTAGCATGTAATCAAAATGATACAACCTTGATGGAAGATGACCTTGTCCAGGGCTGTCTGAGAAGAATTCAGTTGTAGAAATTAGTGTACTTGCCAGTGACTGAGATAAAAGGTCCAGGATTTTGCTTTTAGGAGCCTTCACTCTGCCTGAACTGCCCCCCTGGACCCCAAGTACCAGTCTTCTGATGGACAGCATGGAGTTCTCCCCTCACAGGCATGTGTAATACAAGGGTATATCCCACTTACTCTTATATACATATACAATTACATATATATATGTATACAAGCTTAGTGACCAGAGAAAGTACTACACAGACATGAAAATGGCAGATTTCATGTCAAAGTTAGAAGTCCTCTCCAATGCCTGTAGGTATTGAGTGTGACATGGAGCTCATGGTGAGGGAAAGGCATGGGGTCAGCTAGAGACACCAGTCTGCAGAGCCTGGAGCCGAGCTGGCCCCCCATTTCTAGAGCTTCACTTCAAATAGCTGGGACCCTCCTGATTTCTGCATGCCACCACTATTGCCACCCTTTCTCCATAGCTGCTCTGTTGTATCCTTGCTTGTGCACCTCAAACATTTTTATTGTAGTGTAGTGTATTTATTGATAATAAAATTTAAATAGTACAGAAATGATAATATAGAAAATAAGTATCTCCTTCCCCAACTGCATCTTCAGTCTCCTTCCTTTACTGTTTTTAGTTCTTGCAGTTCCCTCCATTGTCACCTCCAGGAATGTGCTAGATGCTTTCACTTCTTTTTTACATCAACTTTAAACAGTATATTGAGTCCCTGCTATGAAAGAATAGGAATTTAGCATATTTGTACTCTTTCTTCTACTTCTAAAAAAGTTTTATTTTTTAATTATCCATTTACTAATTGATTTTATAACTCTAAATAATATACTTAAATCCTTTTCTTAATAATCAACCTTAAGCACTATATTTAGATCCTTCAATATGTCTTTATGATGGGAATAATTATTAATACCTATTTTACAAGGCTGTTATGAGGAATAAATTAGAGAATGCATTTAAAGTGTTTAGCAAGAGCCTGGTGCTAAGCGAATTCTCAATAAATTTGGCCAGTATTCTATGAAGGCATTCCCTACCCTTCAACTCCTTACTACCCTCCCTAAACATCTGCCACAGTCAGCTGGAGTGTGACTTTTACATGATCAATGTTGATGTCATTTACATTCCCAACTGTTGTTTTTCTTGTTGACATGAAAACAACTGCCTGACTTTGCCTGATTGTGAGGGTCTTCCAGATCATGACTAGCCCAGCTTGTTGCATTTAAAGGCATTGTTTTTGGGCACTTGCCTCCCCATTCTAATTTGGACTGACTATTTTCTAGATCTGCTGCATAGTCATTACCCTAGTTATCTACATATAATGATAAGGGAAGGCCTCACTGAAAAAGTGATATTTGAGCAAAGACCTGAAATAGGAAGAGAGGATTCTAGGCAGAGGAAACAAGTAAAAAGGTCTTGAGGCAGAAGCACTTTTGCCAGGGGGCCAATGGAGTGAACAATCAGGGTGGAAGCAATGGAGATAAGAAGCATTTTGAAGATAAAACTAAATGGATTCGATGTAGAATAAAATTGAAATAGAGGAAACAAGGACAACTCCAATAATTATCTTCTAAGCAATTGGGAGGATGAGTTGTTGTTTACTAAGGCAAAGACTCAGGGGAACATCAGATTTGGGCCCTAAGGGGTAAGGGAAGATGTGGCCGGAAAGGGAAGAGAGCAAGAGCTCAGTTTTGGAAACATTTATTTAGAGCACCTACACGATATCCAAGTGGATGTGACATGGAAAGTTGGATCATGCTCTGGAGTTTGGTACAGATGTGTAATCTGGGAGTTTGAACATGTGGTAGTTGGGCCATGCATGAGTGCAATCATGGAGAGAAAGAATGTAATCAGAGAAGAGAATAAATAGGGCTGAAGGTTCAAGCCATGGATGAGGCCTACATTGTGAGGTGGGGAGAAATGAAGAGGAGCCAGTAGGGAAGCAAAGAGGAGGTCAGCAAAGTATGAGAAGTTAGGAAGGAGTGGTTTTTGAAAAGCTAAATGAAAAAAGTATTACAATAGGAGAAGATAAAGGAACTGTAAAGAGCATTCAAAAAAGAGAGGAAGAGTGGTGAAACATCAAATGGTAATGATGGGAAAAGAATAAAAGGGGTGAAAACTGACGGCTGGATGTAGTATAATAGAACTCATTGGTAAACTTCATGAACGCCAAGTGATTTTTTTAGTAGCTTCTCTAAAGAGAGAAGGAGAACCAACCCCAATCCTTAGGGCATTTTTGTTCCCAGAGATGGTGAATATTCCACCACCTTCCAGCATCTGCATTAGCACTCAGCAGGGCTGTGCTTAGCCATTGATGTTTCTGCTCTGCTCCTACTCCAGGGTGATATTTATTTCTTTAAAAGCCTGGTTATGTTGTTTTGCTCTTTTTCTATTTGATCACATTGGCATGCATTTAAGGAAGTGGCAGTGTGAGAAAATATGAATCTACTATACCACTTTGACTGGAATTTCTTTTTGCTAAAGGTTTAACTTCTTTACTGAGCGGTGTGTGTGTGTGTGTGTGTGTGTGTGTGTTTTGCTGGTCTTACCTGCCTCACCATTGAGGTTGTGATTTGGGGGATCACTTTCTCAAATGGAGATCCTTTTCCTTCATACCATGTACAACTTGGTTGGTAAAGTTACTGTCTCATCACTGTTTCCTTCCCTTCATTCTTGGTTTCCTGTATATTTTTCTTTATTTCACTTTGTATAGCTTTCACTTCTTCCTTTATTTTGCATCCACACTCAATCATTTCTGTAAGCATCCTGATTACCAGTGTTTAGAACTCTGCATCTGGTAGGTTGGGTAGATACCTTATGGCTCAGGTCTTTTTCTGGAGTTTTGATCTGTTCTTTCATTTGAGCCCTATTTCTTTGTCTTAGCACATGTGTTACATTGTAAGGGGCAGAACCTTAAGTATTTACCTGGGTGGGGCAACCCACATCGCTTCATTTTGGTACTGTTTTGGGGGGAGTGATGACAGAGGGAACAATGCTGCTTGCTCAGCTCTCACCCTGCTTACCACAATTGGACCCTTTGAGTTGCTGCTCTGATGCTAATTCCCAGGTGGATGGGCTTGTGTACATTCTAGGGCCCTATGGGTCCCTCCAATGGACTCTCCTGTGAGACTGTTTCTCCCACTGCTGCAATCCCCACAGGTTTTTACAGCCAGACGTTTTGAGGCTTTATTTACCTGGGGTTTGGAACCCTGGGTTGCACCATCTGTCTTGCTCCCCAGTTGTTCCTCCCGGTTTATTCCCACGTAAATGTGGGACCACCCTGACCACCATCCACTGCCTCAGCCACCCGGTCTGCCAACTGTCACCTTGCCATGCGTCCTCTCTACCCCAGTTACCCATCTCCACCCCTCCCATCAGTCTGGATGAATGTTTCTTCTTTAACTCCTTGGTTGTTGGACTTCCATACAGTTTGATTTTCTGACACTTCTGGTTGTTTCTTGTTTTTAAATTGGTTGTTATCCTTCTTTTGGTTGTGAGAGGAAGCAAAGAATATTTACTTAAGCCTCCATCTTGGCTGAAAGTCCCATTAACTATTCTTTATCTTAATATAGAAGTCTGTGTTTTTCTTAGAAGTTACAGAATGTGGTTTTAAAAATGATAGGGTTAAGACTTCTGCCAAGATGGCAGCATAGGTGGACTCACTGCGCTGCCGCACACAACAGGAGAGTTTAAACAATGAACTCAATAGCGAAAAATAAACAACCAGAACAGACAGAATCGAACTGAAGGGAAGTCCGACACCCAGGATTTTGGGGAGGACGTACATCCAGGCTGGTAAGCGGGGCAGAACAGAGTGGAGGAGCAGAGTGAGAGGCAGTTTGCCCGGAGGAACTCACCCCGAGAGCGCCTAACCAAAGCACAACCCCAAGCAATGGGTGAACCTCACAGACCGGCGGCGTAACCGGAGAGGCCAGTGGGAACCAGCAGGGCCGAGACTGGCGGAAAACGCAGTGGGGAACTGGGGAGCAGAGGGTGATAGGGAGCGGTGGTGAACGGCAGATGCCATTGCTCCCTCCCAGGCCCCGCCCCCAGAGGAAATGTCACAAAAAAGCGACCCAGGTTACCAGGCACCGACAAACACCTAAGACTCTGACAGGTGCGCCGAGATAAAAAAGAATGGAAATGGCCAAAATGAAAGATCAGAACAAATTACAACTAACGGACAAAGACATAGCCAAATTAACAGATGACCAGTTTAAAACACTGGTAATCAGGATGCTCACAAAACTGGAAGAAAGGTGGACGCAAATAGTTGAACAAATGAAGAATACGATAAAGATAATAGAGGAAGATTTACAGGGAACTAATAGGGAAAAAAAGGAAGCTGGGACTCAAACCAATGGGGTGGACCAGAAGGAAGAAACAAGAATTCAAAAAAATGAGGAGGGAACTCAGGAACCTCAGAGACATTTATAAACGACCCAACATCCGGATCATAGGGCTGCCAGAAGGACAAGAGGAACACCAAGAAATTGAACGTATTTTTGAACAGATAATGAACGAGAACTTCCCAAATCTGGCAAAGGAAATAGGCTTCCTGGAAATCCAAGAAGCTCAGAGAACCCCAAAGAAGTGGGACTCAAAGAGGAACACACCAAGGCCCATCATAATAACATTATCCAAGATCAAGAATAAGGAAAGAATCTTACAAGCAGCAAGAGAAAAGGAGACAGTTACCTACAAAGGAATTCCCATAAGACTGTCAGCAGATTTCTCAAAGGAGATCTTCCAGGCAAGAAGGGGCTGGAGAGAAATATTTCAAATCATGAAAAGCAAGGACCTACAACCAAGAATAATCTATCCAGCAAAACTTTCATTTAGAATGGAAGGGCAGATAAAGTGCTTCTCAGATAAGGTCAAGTTCAAGGAGTACATCATGACGCAGCCTTTACTATATGAAATGTTAAGGGGTTTTATATAAGGACTCATGAGAGAAGGCACTGAGGCCAGATCAGCTACCGGGGAACTCAGATCAGTCACAGCCAAGACGCTTGTGAGGTAAGCAAGCAAAATACAACTAGAGAAACAAATTATAACCAGAGACATTGACATTTAGAAAAACTGGCAGTAACCAGAGGGGAGGGGGAAGGGGAGAAGGGGGACAAGGATATTCAGGAACTGCTATAAAGGACACATGGACAAAACCAAGGGGGAGGGTGGAAGAAAGGGAGGGAGGTAGGTTTGCCTGGGGTTGGGGTTGGGGGGTAAATGCAGACAACTGTAAGTGAACAACAATAAAATAATTTTTTAAAAATGATAGGGTTAATAGAAGACAAAATATAGAATGAAGAATTAGTGATCCTTTTACATTGCCTTCAAATATATCATGTAAAAAAAACTTCAACATAATTGAACTTTTATGGATAAAAGTTTTTCACCTACTTAGTACATTTTAGATTTTTTTAGTTGATGAAGGTAAATTTCTTGTAAGTTATAATACATTATCCCTAATTCTTAAGTATTTATAGATCATCTTCAATCACTAAGGAAATTCATGGAAATGGACATAATAGATATGATCATTAAGAAGATAACATAAAATATTGGTTTCCTAGAAGAATTCAATAGAAGTAATAATAACTTTCTTCATATTTCTCTATTGGTAGCTGCATTTTTATGATACTTCATTTCAAGAGGAAGTATAGAATATTTGTTAAGAGCATGAGTCCTGGCACCAACTATCTGAATTCAACTTTCAGGTTCACTAATCACTAGCTACAGGTATTTAGGCAATTTCACTTAACCTGTCTGTATTTCCATTTCTTTGTGTACAAAGCAGGAATAACAATGGTATATTCTACAGAAAGTCAATATAAAGATTAAATAAATACGTAGGTATAGAATTTGGCTTATGGTAAATACTATGTGTGTGACTTTTGTTTATTATTATTAGTCCTTTATGATTAATCTAAGACAGGTGATTCCTATGTAAAAGTGATTTTTTTCATAAGGTTGTGCAGACACCTGAATGTTGAGAAGGAACCTGCAATATGAAGACTAGAGAAAAGGCCAAGGCAAAAAGAAGAAACATCAACTATAACAACAACTCTAACAACAACTGTAAATGTCTTGAGATAGGAATGAATTTGCCATGTTCAAGGCACAGCAAGACCTGTGGAATTGCATTCTAGGGTGGCAGTAGAGTGGGTCACTGTCTTTACTGTATGTCAGTACTATTTATTTAATGCACCAAAATAGTTAATGCATGCTGCAAAGTACCCAATTTATTCATGCCAAATCCATTATATATAGTAGTGATTTCAACTGGTATGCTGCAAGAATTTTTAAAACATGCAATATCTGACTGTTTAGTCCGGGGCACTGACCTCTTTTCCTTTAGGTGGTCAAATTTTAAAAAATGAGAATAGTCAACACAACAACAGCCATCCAGTGTGAATGAATCAAAATATGCCTATATTTTTTTGGTCTGCCACAGAATTTTAGTCATTAGTTTATGTGTGCCATTAGATGGAAAATGTTGAAAATTACTGGTCTTGGCCAATGCTGAAGATGCAGCTCATCTTTGGAGCCTGAGGACCTGGATCTCTCAGACCTCAGTGTGGCCTCTTAAATGGCAAAGAAAATTCCCTTGAGTCACAGCCAAGCTTTCTCCATCACAATCTTTGTTTTCAGAATATTTTCAAAAGCAAAAGGTAGAAGGTCAGAAGCTGAGGAAAGCCTCCAGTACAAGAACATTTTATGTGAAACTATTTACGGCTATCTGTGAAATGGATTAAGCTGTCTAGTGTTATCAGTGCAAATGTCTTGGGTTTACTGGTGAAAGAGACATAGTTTGGGATTTGAGTCACTTTGATTTTTTATTTTATTGCTATGTAAATCTTTCATCACATGTGATAAAACTATCCTGTAAGCCTTTATACACCTTTTATGTTTTTTATTAAAACTCCTAAATCTTGGTTAAGCAAAACAGCAATAGCCTAAGAAAAGTAATTTTGTTACAAAATCTTTCAACTCCCCCCCGCAAAAGAGTCAACAAACCAGAGAAATTATTTCTTTCTATTTTTAAGTCTCTTTTTTAACTTCCAGATTAACAGATGATTTTTTTTAATAATTACTTTATTGTTGTTCAATTACAGTTATTTGCATCCTCTCCCTTCCCCTCCTCCCTCCCCCTCCAACCCCACCCCCCTCCCCAGCCTCCCTCCTCCCCCTTGGTTCTGTCCACGTGCCCTCCATAGTGATTCCTGAAA
>PVJI01007467.1:32689-78055 GCA_004026765.1 Micronycteris hirsuta
TAGGGTTCCCTTTTCTCCACATCCCCTCCAACAGTTATCTGTTGCTTTGTTGATGGTGGCCATTCTGACTGGTGTGAGGTGGTACCTCATTGTAGTTTTAATTTGCATAACAGATGATTTTTATCCTAGAATACTCCCAACTGTGATTACTTAAAATCAGTTGACATCCTTCCCTGCCTTTCTCTGATTGTATTCCCAAGTTTCCAGAAGCATGCCCCACTACTTGGCCCTCTTAAGGTTATGCTTTTGAGGAAGATGTCTTCCATTGGCCCCTCCGGAACCGCTCCATCTTTCTTCACTCCCTTTCTACCTTGGGAGGCTGATCTATCAGCCAGAGTCCTTGCCATTTGACTTCCAAATGTATTTGACCAATGGGGTCACCGAAGAAAATATCAGAGAGAAGGAGGAGACTGAGGTCAGGTTTTTGTTGACTATCTTCTTCAGTGTCAGGTGATAGTTGACCTTTTTCTCTAGGAAAAACCTATGGGTCTTTTTTCATGAGCTTGTCAGATTTCCCAAAGAAGTTTCAACTAATCTCTTCCTAGTCGTATAAGGCTGGCTACAACATATATCAAGGAAGAGGGCTTTAGGGTCTCAACTTTCCATAAATAAACTTTGATTTATTCAGTGAGGTCGTCTATTTCCAGCTGTGCCTGCAGTCCTCCAGTCGAGAGATCTTGCTTCACCCTCTGTGGAGTATAACCATACATTGTATGTTGGTATGGAGAAGTGGGGCAGCTAATTAACTTTAAGATATGAAAAGGGATAAATGAAGATTTAACTGCTTTTTAAATATTTTCCACTCATCCTTCCATATTTCACAACCCACTTTATCCTCACTTTCAAAGGGAACAGTGCCACAGTATCTTGAGACTTCTGGTGGGATCTGAAATGTACTTTGTTTGCTCCTTTGCTTTTCCTACCAGTTTAGTCCAGCTTTCTAGAGTCTCCAGTGGTTTTGATCTTCTCTTCCTTTCTCTTTGTAACTTTATGCCTTTTAAAAATTATTTTATTTTTGTTTTAGTAGGGTTTTGGAAGACAGTGAGATAAAAGCCTATTTTCAATCAACCATTTTTAACTGGTGGTCTCTTACTCCTTTTTAGCATACTAAAGATATAGCTTCCATCTCCCTTATACCTCTAAAATACTCCTTGCTAAGTGCCTAATCACTTGTGCTGTCATATCCAAAATGCAGTCCTCATTCTCATTTTACTTGATACTTTAGCAGAGTTTTATTATGTTGATTATTCTTTGGAGTCTATTTTATAATTTCTAAGATAGCACACTCTCCTGGTTTTCCCATCACTTAAGTCTCCTTCTTATCAATATCCTCTGAAAGATAAGCTCAGGTCTAGCCCCTCTTCTCTTCTCATTCTATACTATCTCTATAGATATCCTTATCCATACTTCTGCTTTCAGTTTCATCCAATTTTCTAATGGTTTCCAAATTTATATCTCCAGCTAGCTATCACCTCTGAACCCCAAATGCCTACCCAGCATCTCTATTTGACGGTCTCAAACAAAACTCAAAATCAATATATCTAACACCAAGCTCTGAAATTTCCTACAACACGCAAAATACAAATATCATCTGACCGCAACTCATACTTCTCTTCTAGCATATTTCAGTGAATAACACCATTTTTCTGCAGCTTGACAAGTCAGGGAGTTATCCTTGACACCACCCTGTTCCTCACCCTGCATATCTAATACATCTTCACTTTATCTTGCTTTTACCTCCCACATAGATACTGAGTTCCCACTTGGAAGGCAATTGTTGACTGCCCTGGAGAATTGCATGGTTCTACAGTAGACTTTTTGTGAACAAGAAATATACCTTTGTGGTTGCAAGCAATGAGATTCTGAAATTGTTAGAATTATTTAGCTTATCCTTTCATTATTAAGCATCTTTCTCCCTTTTGATTGTTAGCTTAAGTAGTGGAGAGATTGTGTCTATTTTTTGTGTTCCAGAACCTAATATGGCCCTAGTACATAGAAGGTGCTCAGAAGTATGTTGGATGAATGAATAAATAAAGAAGACAACATAAAGCTTAATGCAATTGTTGATACAGTTCCTCAAATGGCTTGACATAACAAATGAATAGAGGAATTGTTTTTTGCTATAATTTATATCATTTTATCAATGGAAGCCTTAAAATATATAAATCTTCAGTTGAGAAATAACAATTAGTGTTAGAAATGAGCTAGAAGCTGGCATTTACTTGTATTTTCTGGAAACCAGTCCTCATTTATGCATGCAATCATCATCCATCCAAATTCTGATGTATAGGGAGCTTCAGTAGCAGCTAGTTCTTGTGAAAAGTTCTTTGCTCACCCTGTCCTTAGAGCGAGGAAGCTGGATCTGTGTTAAAATAAGGGGAAGTGAGACAGGTGCTCTAAAAGGACCTGGAGTCGCACTGGGCAAATGGAGTGTTACTCCACCAATCCCTCCATCTGACCTAGAGTCACACTTGGTGAATAGAATGTTACTTCAACAATCTCTCCATCTGAAAGTTCATATCAGGATAGCATTCTAAATACAGCTGAGCTTCACACTTCACTAACTGCTTAACGGTGCTCTCACTGGGTTTTGTTATCCTCTAGCTCTATGGCAAGCTCCTGTCTCATTCCCTAGATTGATCAGGACTTTCTGTTCAAACCCACTCTCAGCTGTGGCCTAAGGTCTTTCAATTTGACAGTCTCTTGGTTGACCTATGTTTTCTCAGGAGCCCTCTGCCAGTTTCCAGGTGCTTATAAACATTTATACATACACAGACACATTTTAATCTGCTTGCTTTCTAATCTGAAGAGCCTATAAACCCGTCCTTCAGAGACTGCTGTGAATTTTTTATTGTGTGCTCAAACCAGGAGACTATTTTTAAACCCAATTTACAAATTGGACTTTGGAAAATGAGGTGGACCCAATACTAGCATTTACCACAAGTACCTGCCTGAAAGTCCACCCCATTAAAGAGTTTTTAATTAAAAAGAACAACCCACAGGTGCCTCATTGTTCTAGCGTACAGGATCATTTGACAGCTTTGGGAGGAAACAGAAGAATTTGCTCCATGGTTAATGTCCTCTAGACAAAATTAACCCTACCAAAGAGCAGGGATGGCTATTAGAGGCTAAGGTAATTTTGTTTGAAGTGCCACCAGCTCCTCGCTTTCATTTCATTAAGTCTTCCAGAATGGCAAAGAAAAGAATAATCATGGCCTCAATTCTTTTATTTCCTCCCAACTCCACTTTAATACGAATTTAAAAGAATGTCAGCTGACAGTACCACTACTGGGGAGAAGCCAGATGCAGATGTGCAAATAGGGACAGGGTAATTTTTCTCTTCACCCCTACACAGTGATCTTCATGAAGGAAGGAACAAAGATTAACACACCTTCATAGGCCCTTTGCCTGGTAGAGTATATCAAATGCAATAGCCTTTCAATGAAATTCACATAAGATTTTACAATACTTTTAATTAATAAATTATGACCTCAGGAGAAACTCCTAATGCTTTATTAACTTATGATGGATTTCAATGGTCAGTAAATTTTATTTCTCAAGCTACAAGATTTTCTTCATTACCTTTACTGAATGTGTTGTCCAATAAAGTTGGTATGTTTACATTTATTAGAGGAAAAAGGACAGACTGAATAGGAGGTCAGAGATAGAAAGGAGTGGTAATAAAATGGTTAATTAAAGAAACCATTTGTTTCTTGCCCTACCGTAGAGCACACAGGCATGAGTATAAGTCAAGATAAAGACAAAGTCCTCAAGACTTTGTCTATACCAAAGTTAATACCAGAATCACCTAGGGAGTGACAGTGGCCGGTAAAAGATATGGAATCACAAGCTCCAGGGCTGGGACCCAGGAATTTGTATTTCATAGTAAGTTGTTTGTGTGTTTCTGATGCACGGATAGTTAGGAAATCATCCTGTCTCACCGTCTTCTTTAAGGAAGTCATGAGGAGTGTTCTCTAGAATTTCCCATCAGTTGATGAATGGATTAGAAAATGTGGTATGGACTTTCAGTCAAGATGGCAGCATAATAAACATGGCTCACCTCCTTGCACAACCACATCAAAATTACAACTAAACTATAGAACAACTATCATTCAGAACCATCAGAAATAGAACTGAATGGAAGTTCTGCAACTAAGGAATTAAAGAAGAAAACAACTACAGAATTAAAGAAGAAACCACATTGAGACTGGTAGGAGGGGTGGAGATGCAGAATAGCTGGTCCCACACCCACATGTGGTAGATAAAAATTGTGAGGGATATCTCAGCAGCAAGGGGTCCTAGCCCCTCATGAGGCCCCAGAACCCAGGGTTCCAGTGCCAGGAAGATAAGTCCCCATAATTTCTGGCTGTAAAAACCAGTGGGGATTAAGGCTATCTGAGACAGAACCTGCTGGAGTCTCAGGCAGCTCCTCTTAAAGGGCCTACACACAAACTTACTCAGACTCTCTCCCTCTGAGTTCCAGCACAGAGACAGCAGATTGAAAGACATCACAGATATCTGAGGAAGAACAGAATTATCCATCATCAGGGTGAGAGCTGGGGGGAAGCTTTCTCCCAGACAGAAGTGCTGGCTGAGTCTATTGTTTCTTTTCTGAGCCCTTCCCCCAACAGAGCCACAGAGTCAGCAGGCAGGTGCCATATCTGGGACTCCATCAACCTGGCAAACACTGTTTGCCCCACTCTGGTGATTCCCTGGAGCCCTTCCCTACCTCACTTTTGAGCCTATTCAAGCTGTTTCCAGTGGCTTTTCCATAGAAATGGCTCATCTTGGCCCATGCTTCAGGTTTTCTTAAATTCTCTAACAAGCAGTATCTTTCTTTAGCGAGTCCCATACCTGTTGTTAAGTTTATCCAGACCTGGAACTAGCAGCAGTTGGCCTTGGCTTGCAGCTTGGCCTTACCTGCGCTCCTCCAAGCCCAGAACAAGTAGCAGCCATCTGCAGATCACTTTGTAGCTTATATTGTGTGACCCCAAACAGAACACAGTCAATGGCTAAACTTGGATGTGCCAACAGCAATCAAGGCTAAACTACAACAGGAGGGTATATATTGCCTTCACATGGGCTCACCTTGAGTATACAGCTTAGGTAATAGCGGAGGCTGTGCCACTGGTCTCTATAGGACACCTACTACATTAGGCAACTCTACGAAGCCTAGGAGATGTAGTAGCTCTACCTAATACATAGAGACAAACACAGAAGCTGCCAGAATGAAGAAACAAAGAAACATGGGCCACATAAAAGAACACAACAAAACTCAAAAAGAAAGAGCTAAACAAAAAGGAGATGAGCAATCTACTAGATGCAGAGTTCAAAACACTAGTTATAAAGATGCTCAAGGAAATTAGTGAGGACCTCCACATAAAAAATTATAGTCAGGGACAAAGTAGTATACAGTAATTGAAATAAAAATTCATTTACAAGTTATTAACAGCAGAGTGAATGAAGCTGAGAATCAAATTAGTGATTTGGAATATAAGAAAGCAAAAAACAACCAATCAGAACAAAGGAAGAAAAAAGAATTAAAAAAATGAGTATAATGTAAGGAGCCTCTGGAACAACTTCAAGTGTATCAACACTCACATCATGGGGGTACTGTGAAGAGAAGAGAGAGGACAAGAAATTGGAAACCTTTTTGATAAAATAATGACAGAAAACTTCCCTAACTTGATGAAGGAAATAGACATACAAGTCCAGAAAGCACAAAGAGTCCCAAACAAGATGAACCCAAAGAGGCCCACTCTAAAACACATCATAAAAATGCCAAAAGTTAAAGAATCTTAAAAGCAGCAAAAGAAAAGCAGTTAATTACCTACAAAGGAGCTCCCATAAGACTATCAGTTGATTTCTCAAAAGAAATTTTGCAGGCTAGAAAGGATTTGCAAGAAATATTCAAAGTCATGAAAAGCAGGGACCTATAGCCAAGATTACTCTACCCAGCAAAGCTATCATTTAGAATCGAAGGACAGATAAAGAGCTTCCCAGAAAAGAAACAAACTAAAGGAGTTCATCACCACCAAACCAGTATTATATGAAATATTAAAACGTCTTCTTTAAGAAGAAGATCAAAATATGAACCATAAAATGGCAATAAATATATATCGATCAACAATTGATTCTTAAAAAGCAAAATAAACAAGCAGAACAGCAACGAAACCATAGATACAGAGAACTTTTTGTTGGTTTTATGACCATCAAATGCCATGGATACAGATAACGCCAGATGGAAGGGGTGTCAGAGAGATGAATGAAAAAAGGGAAGAGATTAAGAAATACAAATTGGTAGTTACAGAATCGTCATGGGGATGTACAATACAGCACAGGGAATGGAATAGCCAAAGAACATATATGAATGACCCATGGACATAGACAATGGTATAAGGATTACCTCAGGGAGTTGGGGTGGGGGGCCAGGTAGAGGGGGCAAAAGAGGAAAAACTGGAGCAACTGCAATACTATAGACAATGAAATATAAAAAATGTGGTGTATGTATATGCACAATGGAATATTATTCAGCTCTAAAAAGAAGGAAATCTTGACCTTTGCAACAACATGGATGGATCTTGAGGGCTATTATGCTACATGAAATAAGTCAGAGAAAGACAAATACCATATAATCTCACTTATATGTGGAATCTTTTAAAAAGTCATGGAGATTTAAAATATAGAATAGTACTATAGTTAATACTGTATTGTACATTTGAAAGTTGCTAAGAGAGTAGATCATAAACATTCTCATCACAAGAAAAGATATTGTAACTGTGAGGTGAGGGGTGTTAACTGGATTCACTGTGGTGATTATTTTGCAATATAAAAATTTTTTCAGAGTCATAGTTGGAAAAACAATGGCCCAGCCTTCCACTAACCACATGCCTTGAGGCATTCTTTGCTCTGGTACCTCAGGGATAACCACTGCCTGCAACTGTCAGCTGTGGCTATATTGATATGTGGGCTTCTTCCACATATAAGGAGCTATTCGTCAATATTTTACATTTAAATCTGAACTTTATTACTTTTAGCCATGGCATATTACAAAGCTTTCAATTCAAAAAGCAAGTGCAGTGTGTTCTTCGCAAAAGGTTATATGCTTCCAGCAGAATTTCTAAATATACAAATTTACATTTTTGAGATTATCCTCATAAAAGCATCGCTGTATTTAGACTGAAGTGTTGAAAATGACTTTCCTGTGATTTTTTTGGCAGCCACTACAAAACAATTACTCGGGGTCAGAGACGTGTAAGCCTTTTGCTTCTGATTTAGAATAACACTTAGACTTTCAGAGGCGTAGACACCCACTGTCATGTGCTCACGTGCCTGATGGCATTTGCAGCCACGTGCTGAATGTCACTTGTCCAGGTTAGGAGGGTGAGGGCGAGTACAAAGCTGATGCATACAGTGGCCCTGCCTCTCCCACGTGCTCACTTCCATGCATTCCCCCTTTAGCGTGGGGAACAGATAAGAACTGGGCCTCACCCCCACCCCCACCCTGGCTAGGGCCATCCTATCTTCCTGTTCTCTTCTCCCTGATTTGCTCTTCCTTGATGCAGCTGAGGTAAATGCATAGTTTTTTATCTTGACAGTAAACTCTAACTGACCTTAATAGTCAAATCTTTAAAAATTACACCTCTGGTTTCCTAGGTGATAATTTAATATCATTGCTTCTTGTTTCCATCCTACTGGGAAACTATTCCATTTCACTTTGGTCCTCTTTTTAGTATGATTCCATTATATAATCCCCATCAAAGCTAACTAGATTCCCTTGCCACCTGTAAAACAGATATCATTTAATGATATTAATATTACACATAGCAACAAAATGTCTATATGCAGGACCAGTCGTATTTAAAATAAGTAGTTTAAATGAATAGAGTTTTGGAGTTAAGAATTGTTTTTTTAGGTACTTCCTCTGTTGCTTTATTTATAAGCAGTTTAAGCATCTAGTCTTTTTAAACTATGCAAATACATTATTACTTAGTAATAAAATAAAGGAGGGAATTATTATAGCACTTGTAATGCAGACTGTAACCATCTTTATGATTTGCTTTCTACTTGCTATGGGTAAAAATAAAGGTAAAAAAACAGTAATTTTCTAAAAAAATTCTTTTATATCTTTTTTTTTTTTTTAAATTTGGGAAAGGGTTTATATTCCTGTGTTATACAAGAACCTGAATCTTCAGAGTTCTTGGAAGGGGCTATAGACTGAATGCTTGAATCTGCCCAGATTCGTGTATTGAAACCTAACCCCACTGTGATGGTATTTGGAAAGGGGGGGGCGGGTATTTGGGGAGTGTTATGTCATGAGAGTGGAGCCTTCGTGAATGAGATTAGTGCTCTTATGAAAGAAACCCCAGAGAACTCCCTACCCCTTCTGCCATGTGAGGACAGAAAGAGCAGACGGTTAACTATGAACCAGGAAGTTGGCCTTCACCAGACTTTGAATTTGCCAGTACCTTTGATCTTAGACTTCAGGCTTCCAGAGCTGTGAGAAATAAGTGTTTGTTGTGTGCACCAGCCAGTCTATGGTATTTTTGTTACAGCAGCATGCACAGACTGACAGTGGAATGAATGTATTTTATGTAATAACAAAGGCATGAAACCTGCACGAAGAAAGGCGGATGTAGTGAAATTTCAAATTAATTTGGATTTATTAACAAAATAAACAGACACAGGGGGATTGTGTTAGTCATTTTACGAACTCTGAACTCTGAGGATGGCAGAATAGACTCCAAAAATGTTCCTGCTTGAGTCCCTGGAAACTGAATATGTCACATTGCGTGGCAAATCGAACTTTGTAGGAGTGATTAAGATTACAGACCTTAAAATAGAGAGATTATCCTGGATTATCTAGATGAGTCCCATCTAATCACATGAATCTTTAAAGGCAAAGAACTTCCATCTGGAATCAAAGAGCTGTGGTGGAAGGGGAAGTCCGAGAGATGGATGCAGGTGGCCTAAAGGATCTGAGAGAGGTGCCCAGTTGACAGTCAGCAAGGAAACAGGGACCCCAGCTCTACAGCCACATGGAAATGAAGTCTTCTAAAACAGAAATAGCACTGGAAGTGGATTCTTCCCTCACACACAAGCCAACAACTTAATTTTGACCTTAGGGGATTCAGAGCAGAGAAACCAATAGAGCCACGAGGATTTCTGACATAAAGAACCATGAGAAGCAAACTGTGCTGGTTATTACAGCTACTACGTTTATGGTAATCGATGATGACAGCAATAGAAAATAATAAAAGTAGGTAGCCTGGCACCCATCTAAGAGTATGGCTCTAACTGACCAATATTGTAAGGATCAGATCTCTTCACTAGTTGTGAATAGGACTAAGCCTTCCTAGACTGCCGGTTTGAATCTGGGCACTCAGCTGTGTGTAGGCAAATTCAGAGCACCCTCTACTCTAAGTGCTTCCCAAATTGTTGGGTAACATTTTATACCTAATTTCTCCCCTACTTTCTTTTGTCCTTGTAGCTGGATTTTTTTTTTTTTTGCCTATGTGGCAGGTAATAAAGAAAAATATCAATGAAAATAAACATATTTAGGTGAATGTCGAATATATAGATTATAAATAGGTTATTGTGCATTTCATGTTAAATATTTAAGTAAAGAATTGCAGGTCAAATTTGGGAATAGGGAAGAAATAGGAGAGAGATAGGAATGAGAAGTTGTTCATATTGACACATATGGGCATCTGAGATGATTCACAATTGTCCATGACTCATGTTGACCAGACACATTCTCTCCTTGACCAACTATATAGCTTTATTTCTGTCTTTGCCACCACAGGCCTCTCAGGAGTTCCATTTCCTTCCAATATTATAGTTAAAAATGTAGAGAAATTTTACAGTTATTCATATTGTATCCAAACAGTTTTGAATAGAAATTGAAATTAGTAGACAAGAAGTTCAGGTTATAAAGGCACATTGATAAGTAATTAAGGAAAAATCCTCTCTAATTTATCCTACTCATACATGTGGACATTACAGCTCCCCCAGGGCACCTTTGGGTGCTCAGGGGTCCCATTTGGGGTAAATGCATTAGCTTTGTGTTTCTCAATCTAGATGCATTTTATAAGCACTCAAGGAGCTTTGTACCCTATCAGTGCACAGACCCCGTGCTCAAGTTTCTGAATTAATTGCTTGGGCCAGAGTCTGGCCAGAGGTATTTATTAAAGATCGCTTAGTGACTCTAAAGGAAATCAGAATTGAAAACCACTGGCTTAGCCAGAAACTAAGGCATTAAATAATATAGGGTAACTTAGATGAGTTTTCCATGTCTCCTAAATACAAGTGATAGAAATGTTTTTTTAAGAAAGCACATCAGTTCTGAATTTTCTATTTTATTCATAAAATTCCCTGGAACTTATTGGAGTAAGGCAGTGCATAAGTCATATATAAATAAAGATAATGGGCAAAACCCAGTTTTACTAGAGGGATTTCTGTGTGTGTGTGTGTGTGTGTGTGTGTGTGTGTGTGTGTGTGTGTTAGAGAGAGAGAGAGAAATATATTTTGAGCTCCCCAGAGAACTGGTTATCTCTACATGACTTTCTATTTCAACCTTCTGTCACTCCATATCTTCAGATAAAACATTACTCACTCCTGTTTTACATTTCTTGTCTTGAAAATTCCAGTCCTCTTCCAAAAAAAATCTCACTCTGACCTCTTCACTTGTACAAAGTGTTTCCTGGTTGACCTCAACCCATTACTTTATGAAGCTTGGGTGCTCTGTTTTTGCACTACATTAGCTTGCGCTCACTTGAATATTGTGTGTGCACGTTGTATACGCACAATTAAATTACAGTTTTCTTGGGACGAGGCACACAGTCTCCCAGCTTATTCCTTTAACAAATCTTTATTGAGCTCCTATCATGCATCAACAACTGTTCCAGTTGCCAGAGATGTTAAAAGGAACAAAAACAAAGTCCCTCTTCTAATGGAGCTCGTATTTGGTATTGGAAGGTAATCACTGAACAAGTAAATAGATGGTGATGGTAATGAATGCTATGAAGAAAAACAGAACAAGAAGAGCAATGGAAAATGATGGGATGGAAGAAATGCTGTTTAGAATAAGTTGATCGGAGAAGGTCCCTAACAAGGGAACATGACATACCTGTCTCCTACCCTTGGCTGTTACATTCCTGGAAAAATGGTCAGTGTTTACATATGCTCTGCTCTTAAGCCATTGAACTCAGACTCTAACATGGATAAAGTTGCCTCCCAACTGCAAATCCAATGTCTATTTTCACTACAGGATGGGACAAAAATAGGTTTACAGTTGTTCATATGGAAAAATAATACAATAATTAATAAATAGTAATACAAGAGTGAACTCTCTGTTTTGTGGTACTCACAACTATAAAACTACTTTTGCCCCACTGTGTATTTATCCTTCCAGATTCTTGGCGATGCTTAATAATGTCTTTGACCATGGCTTTCATTTTGAAATTCTCTTTATCTATTCATAATAAGTTCCAACAAATGTTTGCTCTATGACGCTGAGCAAATTGGTTAATATCTCTGTTTATCAGTTTCCTCCTCTGTGAAATGGAGAAAGTCATCACAACTGCATAGGTTGTTGTGAGAATCATCAGTGATAAATGCTCAATAAATATTGCCTATTGTTACAGCCCAAACCCAATTCCTTACATTACACACCTGTCTCCCACACCTGCTGTTCCTATGGCAGTAACATCAGTGTCTAATACAGAAACTTTATAGCCATCCTTGATATTAAAATAATCTTTTAGATTTTACCTTCAAGATCCTCCTTCTACTCATTCCTACATCCACCGCCTTTTCCCTCTGGGTGTGCCAGGCATACACATACACAACTTTGTTACTCTGCTTTGAACTACTCTATCAACCACTGAACTGCTCTTTGTAAACTTTCCGTGGACTCTTTCAATAGTCCCTAATAATCTTACTGCCTCTCTCTCATAACCACACACACACCCCCAAACAGGTTTTTTAATTAATTGTTTACTCAGCCAGTATATAACATTTTCACATATGATCCCTTTGAATATTCACATAAACCATGTGAAGTAAGTGTTATTTTTACCCCATTTCTGGTTAAGACACTGGAACTGAGAGGAATTAAATCATGCATACAAGGTCACAAGCAAGCGAGTGGTAGAGTTGAGATGTAAACATGGATCTGCCTGATGTGAAAGCCCAAGCTCCTAAACACTATGCTTCTACAGTCCCCTGGAATTAGTTTATCTTGACAGATTCACCTCAGATCATTTTTATTTGTATACTTCAAACATTTGATGACCCTACATTGAGTCCAGGGTAAAGCAAAGCCCTTCAACCTGGTGTGAAAACTCTTTCAGTATCTGGTTCCAATTGATTCTTTTAAAATTTAGTTGATTCATGTCTTTATTTTCCTGTGTATTTAATTTTTATATACTTGCAGGTTTATAGTACTTTCTTTTGTATCGTTCTATTTCTGGTTTGCTCTAGCCGCACCCCCCTTTTCTTCTCTTTCCTGGAATGCTCACACACACACACACACACACACACACTCAGGTACTTTAGCTTGGTGCAAATTCTTCCTCAATTTTCTCGATGTTCATACTACCTCTACAAATATAAATACACATGCATAGGATTTATGTTTGTCTGTAGCTATGGAAACACCATATGCATGTATTAGGGTTATCCAGAGAAAAAGAATCAGTAAGATGTATAGGCACATAAAGAAAGGGTTAGTTTAAGGAATTGGCTCACATGATTGTAGACACTCGCAAGTCTGGAATTTTCAGAGTAGGGAGGCAGGCTGGAGACAGAATTCCTTCTTCCTTTGAGGACTTCAGTCTTTTCTGTTTAAGGCCTAAAACCGATTGAAGGAGCCCCACCCACAGTGTGGAGGGCCATCTGCTTTACTCAAAGTCTATTTAAATGACATCTAAAAAATACCTTCACAGCACCCCCTAGTCTAGTGTTTGCCAAATATCTGAGCACCATAACCTAGATAAAATGACACATAAAATTTAACCATCACAATACTTTTCTTTAAAACTGGCTTTTTCTCACAAATAAGGCATCACTGATATCCTTCCATGTTAATATCTAGAGATCTAGCTCATTTTTTAAATAGCTGCATAACATTTCATACTTTTCATATTTTACATATTTTTAACAATATGATGGACCATAATTTATTTAGCCATTTATCAATTGATGGATATCAGGTTATTTTCAGAGATTTCTTGGGGAAGGGCTCCACTATAAATAATGTTACACATTGCAATTCTTTTACTAGATATTATTGGATTACTTTTTTAAACTGTAGTATCCACATTTCCACCAGCAGCAAATGAGAGAAATTTTTCCTTTGTCCTGGCCAGCATGGAATTTAGTGTTCTTTGTAATTCATGCCAATCTTTTGAATGAAATATGGAATCTTATTGTACCTTTAACTTGTATTTTCTGGATTATCAGTGAAGTTGAGCATCTTTTCATTAATTTATAACCATTTGGACTCTCTTTTATGAATTTTATTCTCGGAATTTAATCATACTCATTCCTTGCTCATTTTTGTATTGTAGGTTTTTTCCTGAATAATTTATATATTATAAATTTAATGCTCAGTGTGTCATGTGATTTGCAAATAGTTTTTACAGTCTGTCATGTGTCTTTCAATATCGTGGAATCATTTATCATGCCAAATCTTCTTCTTACATTTATTTTTATATCCAAAATTGCCTTTTGCTTTATAGCTTTGGAGATTCCTATGTTACATTAGAACTCTAAATTTCATTTTTGTTTTTAATTTTCAACATAGTTTTAATTAATCTAGAATTTATTTTCGTATTTGGTGTTTGTTTGATGAGGTCCAAATTCGTTTTCCTCAAAACGGTTACTCAATGATGCCAGCAAAATTTATCAAACTTTATTAAATTTTAATTTAGAGGAGAAAGGACTAATTAAGCATCCTTTCTCCTCTAAGTTAAAAGACCATTATTGTCACCTGTCAGTTTCCCATGGATACTTGGATTTTTTCTGAATTCTCGATCAATCTGTTGTTTCTGTGTTGGTTTGATCAAAGAAACTTTAAAATAAATTTTACAGTTTGTAAGGCAAACCCACTACCTCCTCAGTATCAAACATAATATGCTCTATTCCTCATTCTCATTTCCTAATAAATACTCTTAGAGACTTATTCTTCCATGCAAACATCAAATTACTTTACCTACTTTCAAAAATTGTGTAAAATAACCCTACTATACCAAAACAAACTCACAGCCCTCTGGGATTCTACTTATAATTGTATTATATTTTATCTTATTTCAGAGAGAAACACTACTGTCTTCCTGAATTAAATCTTTCCATCTCAATAAAAATTGCATATTTGCTGAATCAATATCATAATAGTTGCTTCCTGTTGAGCAAGTCTGAAGGAAAACTCCTCCATTGGGTCTGAATGATTTTATTCTATTGATTAAAAAGCTCTAAAATAAAAGTACGTGAAAATTTGGCAAAATAAAAATTTATATTTTAGCAAATTTCTTTCTCTAGAATGTCTTGCTGTTATGCCCACCCTTTATTACTCCAAAGGGCAAGAAATCCCCTCCCTAATGGGCACACAGGCTGATTTCCTGAGGGGCTGCCGCTGCACACTGCCTGGCCCACGCCACAAGCATCCTACAGAGGCTTAGAAGGGAGGGGGCTACAGAGGTTCTCTGACGCCTGTCCCCCTCACCTCCCTGTTCACTAGAGCCTCCTGGCCTGACCACACCATCTTCAGGCCTGTGCGTTGTGCAGACCATAGGCCCTTCTGCAGCAGCAGAGGCAGCCTGTGCAAGCCTGGTGCTGCGGGCTCTTGTGCTTGGTGCCAACATGGTATGCCCTTCCACATGCTTCCTCATTTCCCTTTGGTTCAGGCCTGTTTGTTTCTGTGTTTTTTACCCTTTTTAACCACCCCCACCAAATACCTCCAGACCACATGGTCTTCTTTGTCTCTGAGAAATAAGCCCAGATGGATAGCTGCTCAGTTAAGCCAGTCTTGGCATGAAGGATTCAAAGACAGACCAACAAATAGGCTTGAGCAAAGCCTGTGCAAAGATTGCCCTGACCCAAGGGCACAGTGACACTCAGTCCACTGCTCACGTATGCCTGGGCTCTGGGAAAAACAGGCAAGTGTATTTGCCTAAATTTCTGTCCTTGTCTCTATATCTCTTTGTATGGGGATTTAATAAAAAAAAAAATTGTCCATCTGTCACCAAACCATGACTCTCTTGGCAGTCTGCCTGTGTCAAACTGCAGTGGTTAGTTCCTTGTTTCTTCTGAAGGTTGACATTTTCCAGCATCTGCAGCCTAGACATTGAGCAAATAAATTGCTGTCAATTCACTCAGAAAGAAGATCCTTCATCTCCCTTGTGACCTACATCTAGGACACAGGGCAGGGCCTGAGCTGTCTATCCTATTTATTAGCAAAGTCACCCAGCTCTCAGGCCTGCTAAACAGTGAGTTTGCAAAAAGCACTTTATTGAATGTGGTAGCTAATAAAATGCTATCACTTGATATTACTAGTTGGGGCTATACTTTCCGGGCATATTTTTGAATAATATTTGAAAAACTATCTTTCCTTTGGAAAAGCTTGAATGCCTTTTATAAAAATAGACCTGTCCTAATGTCAATTTCTGCCTGAATAAAGTTGAATGAATATTAAACATTGCTGCAGGCCATCTTGTCATTGGAATTAAAGATTCTCTGCTATAATAAATAATTCCATAAAAACACAAATTGTATCTAAGCAATGCTGAGCTCAAATTTTTGTAAGTGTATTTTAGTTCAGGGTACATATATTTGCAGCTTAATGTGTGAACATGAGATGTAGTTTTTAGCATATGTAGCGCATATTTTGAAATAGCAGTACGGCCACCCACCTACTAAAAGGTGGCCCAGTGGCTAAATGGGGAATAGACGATTCTTCCTTGTGGGAAGGTGGTAGATGTCTTGGAGGAAAAGTGAGTCACAGTCAGCACTACAAAGCTGTTATTCACTTGAATAACATGTCAGGCCTCTGCTGAGGGAAATGTGATGTGTGGTACAGAGCAGTGGACTCAAATCAGCAGACTTGGTTTCAAGTAGGTGGTAACTTTGCTACTTGCTAGCTCTGTGACCTCAAGCTATTTATTTAAGTTTTCTGAGTACCAATTTTATCCACTACTAAAAGGAAGGAGTTCTAAACCATGTTGTTTTACACATTGGTGTGTCTCAATTGATTCTGAGGTAAATAATTTATTGCTACTAGAAATAAAGTCCTGACGTTTGCAAACAGTTTGTGGTTGTGGCATAAGTAAGTTTAGTCCTGTGATGTCGTTCTCACCAACTCTCCTTGTGGAGTGGCTTCTTGGGAGGGAGAGAAGAGTGTGAGTTGTGGCTGCCACAGTAGTGAAACAAGTGCCACTGCCACCAAGAACTTACAGATGAGCCATTTTATTTTTCACATGCCTATAAAATGTTTTCATGGGTACTACTTCCAAAATGTTTTGGATATTTGCTTTCTTTCCTTACAAATATTTCTTGTCAGTATTTTGTCAATATCTTGGAACAGCTTGAAGAAGGCAATGCCTCTTAAATGTGGTCACCCTTGTGAACTGCTGGGCTGGAGTTTCTCCTTGATTCCTTCCAGTTAACTACCCTCTGTGCAGTAACAAATGAGGACTTTCACTTGTCCAGAGGGGTGGCTGAGGGAACAGATGCTAACTATATCTAGAGGTGGAACTTTATCTGAAGGCAGAAGAGCTCTAGAATATTTTTGCTGCTCTCCTGATACTGTTTTTGCTACAGGTTGCTGAATCATAGAGACTGACTTCCTGAGATTTGAATACTTTGACTTTCAAATTTCTTTTTTTTTAAAGATTTTATTTATTTATTTTTAGACAGAAGGGAAGGGAGGGAGAAAGAGAGGGAGAGAAACATCAGTGTGTGGTTGCCTCTCACGTGGACCCCACTGGGGAACTGGCCTGTAGCCCAGGCATGTGCCCTGACTAGGAATCTAACTGGCAACCCTTTGGTTCACAGCCTGCGCTCAATCCACTGAGCTACACCACCCAGGGCTCAAATTTCATACTTTTATATTCTAGATTTTCTTTGCCCTAAGTCTTCTTAATAAAGGTATGTGATATGAGCCATAATGAGTCTTCTCCCTAACCTACCCCTGACCCACCTGCTCCTCCCAAACACACATACTTCAAGAAATAGCAGTAAATGCATACAGCCACACCAGGAATGTTATTAACATCCAGGGGAGTGAGGGCTCAGCCTAACTCTGGCCAGGGCTTACTTATTGCTCACCTTGTGCCAGGCAGTGGATTAAGTTTTAAGTGCATTACTTCATTAATTTGTATAATTGTATGAGGTAGGTAATATTAATATCCATATTTATAGGTGAAAATGCTCAGGCATAGAGAAATTAAGTAATTGACCCAAGAGGTAGCAACTTGCTAAGTTTTGCACCCAGGCAGTCTGGCTGTAAAATCAAGGGTCAGGACTACTCTCCCATACTGAGTCATCAGTACTCTAAATTAACTGAGCTTCTGCAGCCACTTTCTGATTGCCTGTCGAGCCTGACAGCTTACTAAGTCTCCCTGTCCACCAGGTGGCAGGCTCTAGAGTTGGTCTGTCTTATGTGGGCAGTTTCATGACCTGCAGCCTCCTTCCCATCCCTCAGGTGACCCTGCACAAGATAGAAGTTCTGTCCTCCTTGATTCTCAGTCAAGTTCTTTGATGGAATTGGGATTTTGCTCTTAATCTTTGACGACTGAAAAGCCTTCGGCCCATTTCAAATGCCCCGTTTTGAACACAGACTCTATCATGTATCCTTAGTCATGGCTATTATTAACCCAAACATCTCCCACTCCTATCCTTATTTCCCCAAACTGATCAATTACAAGTTCACCACGCCTTCCTAAGTATGGGGCATTTGGATGACATATCAGTTACCACTTCTTCAACAGCGAGGTCTTTTCAAGTTTCTGTCCCTAACTTCAGAATGTTGGGAGGATTCAATGACTACCATGAAAATTCAGTGGCAGTCAGTAATCATTTGCCAGTAGCAGCAACACCCATTTGTCATTTGAAACTTCCCATTCAAAGTAACTTGCATTGAGTATCTCCAATATGTCAGGCACTGTGTTAGGCCCTAGGGATTAATGACAATGAGTCTTAAATCTGTCCACAAGCACTTGCAGACTCTGTTGTGCCAGAAAAAAAAAATGCCTTCTTCTCCACTGTTATTCAGCTTTTCTGAGAAGGTCAAATGACCTTTCTGTTTCAGGATCTTTATATGATCGCATGTTCCCATTTGGGAAATTTAATTCAGGAGAGATACTGCCAGTATTTGTGGTCAGAAATTGTAGGAGCAGCAGAGTGAGACCATGTGGCCTGGAAAGTATAAGAGGAGCAGAGGAAAGTGATCCTTCCTCTGGAAGGAAGTAATCATTGGGCTTGGGAAGGAGGAGAGCACCCCTAGCATGACACTAGGTCAAGCAGATTTTCAAAGATTTAGGAAACATAGAAAGAGAAAGAAGTTTAAATATGACTGATAAGTCTCACTCTCAACTTTGTAGGAGAAAAAGTTTGCTCTCAGAAACTAGAGAGCAAAAGCTGCAGGGAATGACTGTGCTGCCTGCTGGGTGCCTCATAGGGGACATTCCACCCGCCTCCCACCCCCACCCCCCCAGCCAAAGACTACATTGCACTAGCCTGGCCAAGACTGCAGAATCAGAAAACTAAAGATGGAACTGCCTTTTGACCCAGCAATTCCACTCCTGGGATTATACCCTAAGAGCCCTGAAACACCAATTCAAAAGAACCTATGCACCCCAATGTTCATAGCAGCACAATTCACAATAGCCAAGTGCTGGAAATAACCTAAGTGCATAACTACAAATGAGTGGATCAAGAAACTATGGTACATTTACACAATGGAATTCTACGCAGCAGAGAGAAAGAAGGAGCTTATACCCTTTGCAACAGCATGGATGGAACTGGAGAGCATTATGCTAAGTGAAGTAAGCCAGGCGGTGAGGGACAAATACCATATGATCTCACCTTTAACTGGAACATAATCAACAAAAGCAGAAAGCAAGCAAAACATAACCAGAGACATTGAAATTAAGAACAATCTAACAATAGCCAGAGGGGAGTGGGGAGGGGACTATGGGGAGAAGGGTTTTCAGGAACCACTATAGAGGATACATGGACAGAACCAAGGAGGAGGAGGGAGGCAGGGAAGGGAGATGGGGTTGGAGGGGGTGGGGGAGGGGAGGGGAGAGGATACAGACAACTGTAACTGAACAACAATAAAGTAATTATTTAAAAAAAAATAAATAAAATCTAACAAAATCTATCAAAAAAGGGTAAGATTTTCTTCTTTTTTACGTAAAAGAAACTAACAAAAATATAGAAACAGATTCAGAGAACAGATTGATAGCTGTCTGAGGGGAGGGGAAATGCTGGGCTGAGTGAAAAAAGTGAAGGGATTAAACAAAACACAAACAAACAAACAAACAAACCTTTTAAGACACAGGCAACAGTATGGTGATTACCAGAAGGAAAGGGGAATGTGGGGAGGAAAAAAAAAATATATATATATATAGCATTTCAGAAAAGACAGCTAAGTAAAGAGTTTGATTTCTAATGACAATACTCAGTGAAGCTCTTTATATATATATTAACATACAATTAATTTTTAGCATACAGATAGATATGCAGAGATATTTCCAGTTGTCCCTCCCAGAGTTTATCATTAACATTCAGTAATTCAGGTCATATTTTCAGCCTTTCAGAATGAAACCAACCCAGAATAAGCAAGGAAATAGCCTGAAATGAAGTACCAGTAAGTGACAAAAGCTTGTTACAAAGCGCATGCATTTTACTCAACTAGAAATGAAAGCCTCTCACTGGAAGCTTAAGCGAAGTTGCTGAGACTTCTGTGCGATGTGGTCACGTGTGAGGCAGAGGCCCGTGCTGTCTTCTCCGCGGCAGGCCATGGACCAAAGGACTTAATAAACCCCGCTGCATGACTGCATCTCGTCTGATTCTTCACGTTAATTTCATGAATAGGCACTTACAGCTGCAGGCAAAAATTTGTTTTTTATATGTTCTGATGTGTGAAATTCTATTTATTACTTTTAACATTTCTAGGACAGTTCCCCTAGGCCCTCAGTCAATGGTTTCCATCACGGGCATCATTCTTTCCATAGCTGGAATTAATGAATATTCCTGAGTGAGACAAATCTATAATTGACATGTTTGTATTAACAGTGTGTGAACCTTGCTGTCTTGAGGAGTTAATATATTTTTGTGTAAAGTAATTACAGTCTCCCTAGGAGTGTTTGGATAGGTTTCAGTGAGCCGTATATCTTTTGCCTTGTCAGATATACACAATTGTCTTTAAAAATTAGGAAGCTAATTCTATTTGATCACTTTTAATAAATGTTCACTATCAAAGACTTTATCATTAGATATAGATTGACAGTTGATTATAAAATAGGCTTTTAAAAACTTCTCTTCTTATGTGGCTAGCATCTGTTTTGTGACATATCAAATAAACACTGGTAGAAGAAGATTCATATTGTAATGCCAATGTTCCTGCTGGCGGGGTCCAGACACACAGTGAAATCTTGATTTGCAGCCACATAAAAGCATCAGTTTGTCACTGTTTCTTGTCAGGCTCCTACAGAGGCACCGTGGGAGCCAGATTGTCCAGGGCACACGGTTCAGCTGCTTCGAGGACGAGCGTAGAGAAGTTAACAGTCACACAGATATGTATTGTCACCGTAAAGAGGCACAAGTGCCCTCTGCTTTTTTCCTGGTAGGAAGGCGCTCAAACAAGACTGACTTGGGAGACAGCGTGGCTCTGAGCAGCGTCAGACATTAAATCAGATCATGGCAAGAAGAATTCCAAACGTCATTTACATCAAAATAACGTACTCTTCACATACAGCACTTTTGGGAGGAGGCATACTTGTATGCCAAAATATTTTATCTATATCATCAGACCAGCAGGTAGCTTCACAGAATGGTGTTTAATCACTGGTTGGGTCAGCTCTTCCTTCTTGCTTAAAGAGATCACGTTATTTTTCTCTGGATGTTATATAATTTTATTACCAAAGGATAAAAAATATCTGAGCTTTCATTCCACAAATATCTATGTTCACGTTCTAGGTTATGTTTCATGCTGAGCCCTCTTGAGCTGTATTCTAAGGGAGAGGCCAATTTAATAATCAACTGAGTAAAAGGTGTGGTGTGTCAGATTGTGGCAAGTGAAATGAAATGAAATAAAGCAGGGAACAAGGGTAGGGCATGCAGTGTGAGGAAAGGGTGCTATTTTAAATAGTGTGGTCAGGGAAGTTCTCCCTGAGTAGATGATATCTGGGCAATCAATTGTAGAAATTAGGGAGCAAGCCACATGCATGTCTGGGGAAAAGTGATGGAGTTTTGGAGCAGGGTGGTAGTGACAGAGATGGTGAGAGGTGACAGGGTCTCCAACCATTGTGGAAGCAGAAATGACAGGATTTTGGCTTGAACAACTAAAATGTGGAATTGTCTTTTACTGTCATGGAGAGAACAACAGAAGGAAGTTTGAACAGGGTAGGCTTGGGTATTCTGTTTTAGATCTGTGACGTCTGAAATGGCATGAGACGTCCAAGCACAGAAACCAAGTGGACAGTTGGATATTTGAGTGTGGAGTTTAGGGGCAAGATCTGTGATGAAAATATGGATTGACGGTATCCGCTCTTAGAAGGCATTCCAGGCTCGGAGGCTGGATGAATCCATAAACCACAGTGATTCTCAACCAGTGCCCACCCCCACCCTTGGAAATTCTCTAATCTGTCTGGGGTGGGTCCCAGGCATAGGTATTTTTTAAAGCCTCCCCAGATGTTGGTTAAATGTGTTAAGTACATTTGACTTAGGGAGTGAGTGTGGTTAGAGACAGAAGGCAAGTGTAGAGTTGGGGGCATGCTAACATTTAGAGGCCAAGGAGATGAAGAAGAACCAGCAAAGACAAGGTCTGCTGTGAGGCAGGAGGAAAATAAAGGGAGTGAGGGGTTCTGGAAGCCAAATGAACAGTGCATTAAGGAGGAGAGAGTGATCAAATGTATCAAATGCTATGCACAGGTCAAATTAATGAAGACCGAGGACTGACCATTGGAGTTAGCAACATGAGTTCAGCGGTGGTTTTCACGAGAGCTATATAAATGGCTCAGTGAGGCGACAGCTTGATTGGAATGGATCCAAGAGAGATTACATTGGAGTGAGTCTTTTAAATCAACTCGTTTGACAAGTTTCTTTGTAAAAGGGAGCAGAGAGGTAGGGAGGTAGCTGGAGGGAGAGCTGAAGGTGAGAGGGTTTACTGGTGTAAGATGGGAAACATAATAGCACACTTGGATGCTCTTGAAAATGATCCAGTGGAGAGGGGGAAATGATGATGTAGGAGAAATAAGGAGGAATTGGTGCAACAATCCCATTGGATAGGGAAAAGGGGGATGTATGTGCAGTGACTAGTTAACTCTGGATGGGGCATGGTCACTTGCTCTGTGGGAACAGGAGGGAAGGTTTGAGGCCATGAGCCAATTGCAGATAGATGAATGCTTCTCAGAGCAGGTGCTGAAGGATGTTTTCTTCTGCTGCTTTTGTTTTCTCAGGGTGATAGGAAGCTAAGTCTTCAGATGGGGAGAGGATGGGATGGAGGGTTAGAGGCTTGAGGAAGAGCAAAGTATGAATACACATTAGGGAAATGGTAAGCGAATGGACAAGGGGAATGTAGATGTGATGAGCAGTCAAGGACGACAGTTTTGGTTTGAGACCAGCAGCCTGTCTGTGTTTGTGTTTCCCAGCTACATTCAGATGCTGGCCTGGAACAGCGGACCTGGAACGGTGGGCTTAGCCAGGTGGAGTCTTGGCAATGGTGTGGTTTTAACAACAAACCCTACAATGTATGCTAGCTGGAAGAAAGTGAGGACATGAGGAGGGGAAAACATAGTGAAAAGTGGTAGTATTTATGGATTGGAGGTCTGTATAGGGTCAAAAATTGCTGGAGCCATAGTTCTTGTAGTTCATTATGATACAAAACTGCTGTCTATTTTGATGAAAGGTGAGCACATTTATCACTGAAGCTGATTTCACTTTGAATCTTCTTAATTAAGTTTTCAACCATTAAAATTAGTTAAGTTATGCAAAAAGGACCACAGCTTTGAACATTAGTATGCATTCTTTCACTTACAATTATGAAATGAATATATTAATGTATAATCTAAAAACAATTAGTGATGGCTAGAATACATCTTAGTAGTCTGTCTCTTGTAAAGTTATAAATTGCCAAAGACAGAATTAAACTATCCTGAGCACTTTTAAAATATTTATGCTTCTTTGTAACCCCAGTGGTTTAGGAAAATGATGACAAACAACATAATGTATCTCTTTGCTTATTTTGTAAATCACTTTAATTTTGCTAAATTGCTGAAAAGGGATTTACTGTGGTTAGAAACACTTTTCAAAAATCTAACTGATAAAATTGTGTTATATAAGACTGACGCCCAAGCTATATAATGTTTGAACCTGATAATATTTTGTCCATTACACTTCACAACTTTTATGGGTGAATGGAGATTTAGCCACCCCACAACATAATCTACTGACTTTCCCTTCCATTACTGGAGCAGGCAGCTTGATGACTTGCTCCACGCCCCACTTCCCTGACTGAATGAGGAGTGCTGATTTCCTCTAGCACGAGGACCCGGTGTGATGGTCCCATGTACAGCTGCCCTCCTCAGACACAACCTGGTAGCCAGGTCAATTTCCACTAATTCTGTTGACTGTCCTGCCTTATATTCTGAGGCCTGATGCTTGAGACTGCATGCGCACCCTCAAAGATGTGATCTCATCATGTCACAAGTGTGTGAGACCATGCGTACTTCTGCTGTTTGCCTCTTCCTTTAGGGTAAAGCATGGTTTCCAGTTCTGCAAATGGAGCACCTTCTTCTGGTCTCAAATATGTTATAACTTTCACCACCATCAAAGTTAGACTAAAATTTTGAATAAATTTAAAGCAATCAAAACATATACAAAAATCTCCATCATGTTGAGGTTTACTGATCTGGTAAGGATGAGATGACTCAATGTTTGCTTCTATTTCTCAGTTTGGGAATTTTGTGACCTCAGTCTTCTACACTCAGTCTCTTGGTCCATACCAGTAGCACATGTTCAAGATCAAGTTAAAAGTATTCACTATTTTTCTCAAGGGTCTCAAGTCTAGGTCCATTCTCTTGCCTTCAAATGAGATTAAGCTAAAGCCCAAGTGAGGCTACTATGGTGGCTCTGGATTCAACTATATATCCAGTCCTCAGTTAACTCTATTTGAACTTCTACCTTGAACTACTATGCTTACTTTTAGGTTTTTGACAAAAGTAGTATATCATCTGCATATAGTATATAATACTAGATGGGCTGGATGTCTAAAGTTTTTCTATTTGAATAATGGAAGAAGAAAACTATAGCCAGTCCTTAATTTTCATGTATAATGTGTTCCTGAAAATGTGAAAAATCAAATGTGGGAAAACCGAAAAATAGATATAAAAATAGATATATGTTACAAGCACTTCTATTTCTATGGAGATCTTAAAAATTAAATATCTAATTACATTTTACCTGTAATTTTCAATGACACAACTTTAATATTCAAGATATGTTCTTTAATTTTGTTCTTCCTAATTAAACAGACATCTTCTGGGTTCCAATAAGTGTTTAATGAGGCTAGAGATTTGCTGTTTCTGTTCATCTATGTCCTTACCAATGATATAAGAGCCTTCTTCTTTCTGTTTTTCCTTTGTTCCTATGAAATAACCTGGACAATATATGTTATCATACTCATATTCTCATGTGAACCTCACTATACAGATGAAAATGGCAACACCCTGAATCTGAGCCACCGTACAGCAGACATTCCCGCTACACAATGATTTGGGAGGTTTATTCATTCACTCAGTATCAAAGTGTGGTGGTTTAGGGGATCACAGTTACATAATCAGTGGTTTCATGTAAACCAGATATATCCCTGCCGAGAATGGATAACTTACACACTTCCTAAAGCAGACCATGTGGATAAGGGAGAGGAGAGCATTGAAGGGGAGCTGGGACATAGTGGCTGATGGGGGTTGGAAGAACAGGGTATGAGGTGTTCAGATTCACCTAGAGAGTGGTTGGGAAATATGACCCAGTATTCCCTCACATTTGAATTACATTTTGTTGTTTTCCTTGGTATAATCTGGGAATAATTTGTAACCATTATATTGATTCACATTACCTATTGATTGATTGACTTGTGATTGGGAAATAAATTGTCACAGCCATTTAAAAGAAACAAAACCTGAATTTAATTCTATATTCACCATTCAAGGCAGCAAATGGCCTTTTAGGGAGTTATTCCCAGCAATAGTTCTTGCATTAAGTATGTATTAAGTACTAGAATGTCTCCTACTTCATTTTGCATCTAATCATGTTTATAAATTCTCCTCTTTTTAGGCATTGTATACACAGGAAGGTATTTCTATGATTCCTCATGAAAATGAATTAAAGTATGAAAAAATGTGACTTATGCCATAATTAATAAATTAATTAGAAAATAATTTTAAAAACTTGGGAAAAGACGATGAGACAGAACAACTGTTAGCTGTGAAGGTGACAAGTTTACACTTTAGAATGGACTTCACTAGGAGTGCCATGTGACACTCTTACCTAGAATATTTGCACTATAATTAGTAATATCTGAGCTCATGCTTCATTTTTTAAAAAACAACTCAAAGGATCAAAGGCAGGGACAGATGTATTTCTTGAGTTATTATGGTCACTTTGAGAACCAACCAAATAACAGTATGATTTACTGAATTGCATTTTCTTAAACTGAGCAAAGTTGTGATAGACCATTGGCCTGAACCAAGAAAGAATTGAGTTCTACATTCAATGTCCTAAGTCACTCTTGCCCTTAGGCAAAGAACCTAAAGGAAGGTCCTGAGACTAGATGATACTTCAGGTTCTAGCTTTAAAATAAAAAGTGGGATGCATGTAAGCTGTTTGTGTCACTTGCTGTAAAAAAATGTTTTTAAAGAAAACTTTGCATTAGTTGTATGCAAAAGAAAATGTCAGTGTGCTTCTCCTACTCATTTTGGATTATTCTGAAGCTTGAAAGTGTACTCTGTGGATGCCCAGATGTTTGACCACTGGAAATATGTGGATGACAAGAAAGGCCATCAGTCTGGTGACTGCCTACGTGTCCATTCTCAGAGCAGCAAGTGGGAAAACCATTGTTTTAGTTCACATCATCTTTGTCTTTTAAACCAATTTAGTCTGGCAATACTCTGTCGTTTCAATAGTCACAAGAGTAAAATTATTTTTTGAGGTAGGGAGGGCTCTCTCTCTCCATAGCTGGACTGTTATCCAGGGAAAAATAAAATTCAACCACTGTAATACATAATCTCTTGCTTTTCCAGTTGCCGCTGTAATTTTCTTGTTGCAGGCGCTGATATGTGGTAGAATTAGAAGAATTATCCTAGAAGATTTGCCCTTTGCTGCAGGCTCAGGTTTGTTCCAAGTGACTTGCATATTGACATCCTTGGGATGTTCTCAGGAATAGTAGAATGCCGGGCACCTGCTGATTTCCTCAGGTTGCTGATGACTGCAGGTCTCTGCAGTTACTCGTCCACTCTAGCACTCAGTCCTGAACTCATTTCCTGGAAGTTTAATTTAAAACAGAATTGTTTGGGGTGGGCCACCCTGCCTTCTTTCCTTCTCTCTGTCTTATCTCGCCACACTCTTCTCTCCTGATTGTTTAAATTGCTGTTTTTTAGAGGGAAGCATTTCTACCTCCTCCAGCCGAAAACTGGGTATTCTTTGAGTTTTATACTTCACAGTGCAGTGTTTTAAAGCACCTAAGGTTGAAAGTCTAGTTGGGGACAATGATGGAAAGTAGAGTTGAAGATGAGGGACTTTACCATGGGGGAGTCTCAGATGGAAGCAATATAGGGAGCAAATCAGAATGACAAAAGCAGCCTTCACGAGCTTGTTTATAGACTTGATGACTTCCATAAGTTCAGGAAATGTGTCTTGTTCAGTTTTGTATCTTCAGCATGTAGCCCTGTGTTTGACACTTAGGAGGTACTAGATTCACATTTGTTGCACTGAACAGAACACAGAAGCACATGGCCAAACCAGCAGTGCTTTGTTGTGGTGAACTAGCAACAAAGTACTACTGATGATGGAGCATTAGGAGGAAGTAGACTTCTCACCCTTCTTTCATCCCCGAACACCTCTCTGCTGTATCCCTGTTTGAAGCTGTGTGCTTACATAACCCACTTGCACAGTGAGCTCTAAGTTGAACTGTATTTCATATCATTGAAATATTAACATTTTTGTATCTATGTTTAGTGGATTTGCATATGCAAAAGTGCTCAGACCAAATAGTTACTTCCCATGATCACTTAGCAAATGTGCCTGCTATTTAAAATATGACTTGTATTTCTGATTCCTCTGGGGATATGAAAGTGTCGGTGCTGAGAGTGGCTGCAGGGTCTGCAGCTGTTAATAGATAAATCATTATCCTGATGTTGGCTTCTGTTTATCATCTGCCTAGACTTTACAAAAAGTCAGAACAAGAAAAGGAGAGAAAACCTGGCACTGTAGTGAGCTTTCCTGATTTCTAGCAGCCATGAACACCAGGTATCACTGTTACTAACTTTGTGGATGTCAACATGGGTATCTTGGATCTGAAATCACATTTCTTTGAATATCTGGTCTCTCATATTTATTCAGAAGGATTGTCATTAATGTACATGTATGCCTGACCTTAGCGGTCAGTGGCTATTTCATCAAAGTCCTTTCCGAAAGGCAAATGCTCTGTATTGAGCACTCTCAGAAAAGGTGATTGCAGAAGTATCCATATCAGTCAGAGGCCAGCATGCTCTTTGAAACTAGGGATCAGACAAGGGTTCTGCAGGGTGTTGGTAAACTTATTTCATTTTTAACATGCTCACTAGGGTGCAGCAGTGATAAGTTGTGTGTTCTCTGAGGTTGCAGCTATCAACCACTGAAAGCAGAACGACTGATTAAATCAGGGCAATTGGGAGACACACGGTCTCTCATTTTATACATCTGCATTATCTGAGACTGGGGGGTTATGAGCTTTATAATAATTTAAAATAGTTCTTTTTTTTCTAAAAGTGTGGTTTGATAACAGATTCATAGTTATTAAGGTACTATGAGCTAGGGACCTTTTTAATTCTTTTTTTTTTTATTTTAAAGGAATGTACAGCTACAGTTTGAATTTTTGGAAAAAAATTCCTCAACTTCTGTATGAGTAACATATTCACATGGGAATAATACCAATAATATAATGGATGTGAGTCCCTTTCTAATTTACTATTTACCATTAAAATATTTCTGGCTATTTGATAAACAGATTAACAGTCAGAAATCCTAGATTTTAGATTCGGCATTGCCACATTCTAGCTGTCTTACATTAAATCCTTCTGAGCTTCCTTTTCCTCAATTGTAAAAATAAAAGGATAATGGTGTTTTATATCATTGTTTGATGATCATATCCCTAAATTACATCACAGTATTTCTAAAAAATTTAAAGCATTGTATATAGATGTTTGTGTTTAAGAAGATATGGATGCTAAAAGTGTATTATGTAACTGCTGGAGGCTGGTGTTTGCTTTTAATCTCTAAATCACATTTCTTTGAATTTTTTCCACTACTGATGTTCTTATAACAGAGTTTTTAAAAAGTAAAGAAAAAAAGAAATATAGCTGTAGGCAACCATTAGGACAAGCTGGAATCTGTGTCTAAAGAATGTCTTTTCACATTTCTGTCCTGAAGGGCCAATATCTACAGTCACATAAAAAAAATAGAATTATATCTGGAATACAAACCAGTCCTGAAATTTGCTTATACTGACTATAAAACTAATCTTTTTAAGTAATCTATTTTATCTCACAATTTAATGTTTTCTTTTAAATAAAAATCTACCTTGTTAGGCTTCTGTGATGATCCAGATGTGATTGCCCTATAAGAATCTGAAACTTAGAAACCAAAGAAATGTTACCAAGGACTTGAATTGTATTTGCTTTTGGAGAACATGTTATCCAGTTGCTGGCCAATCTTTAGCAGAATTTTACATTTGCATTTAAGTTGGAAATTGTTTTTGTGTAGTTTTCCAAACATTTCCTACCTGTCTCATATAGGATGTCCAAACCAGGAGCAAGGAGCACCTTCTAAGCTATTTGTTACTTTTTAAAAAAGATTTTACTTATTCATTTTTAGAGAGGGGGGAAGGGAGGGAGAGAAAGAGAGAGATACATAGTTTGGCTGCCTCTCCTACACGCCCCAACTGTGGACCGAACCGGCAGCCCAGGAGTGTGCCCTGACAGGGAATCAAACCCGTGACCTTTTGCTCTCAGCTGCAGTAGTCAGGACTACACTGGTCAGGTCTATTTGTTACTTATTTTACTAGGTTTCCACCTTAATGATTTTGGAAACATTTTCTCCTCTTCTAATTTTTGAGAGTTTGTGTCAGATTGATATTAATTTTCCTTAAACGTTTGATGGAATCCACCAGTGAAATCATCTGGGCATAAAGTTTTCTTTGTGGGAAACGTTTTCATTATTGATTCAAATTCCCTAATAGATATAGACTCATTCAGATTTTCCATTTCCTCTTGAAGTAATTTTTTTTTTTGGCAAATTATGTCTTTCAAGGAGTTTATCCATTTTATCAACATTATTAAGTATAATGGGTTAATTTTTTTAATTATATTTTGTGGATTTTACTATTACAGTTGTCCCACTTTTTCCCCCTTTCAGTCCCTCAACCCAGCAACGTCAGGCCATCCCCACACCGTTTTTCATGTCCATGGGTCATGCCTGTAAGTTCTTTGGCTTCTCCATTTCTTATACTGTGCTTTACATCCCTGTGGCTATTCTGTAACTACCTATTTGTACTTCTTAATCCCCTCACTTCAACCATTTCCCCACACCTTACTCCCATCTGGCAGCCATCAAAATGCTTTCCATATCCACGATTCTTTCTCTGTTCTTCTTATTTGCTTAGTTTGTTTTTTAAATTTAATTGTTGATAGATATGTATTGAGTGCCATTTTTTGTTCGTAGTTCTGATCATCTTCTTTTTCTTAAACAGGTCCCTTTAACATTTCATGTAATAATGATTTGGTGATGATAAACTTCTTTAGTTTTTTCTTGTCTGGGAAGTACTTTATCTGCCCTTTGATTCTAAATGTCTTTGCGAGGTAAAGCAATCTTGGCTGTAGGTCTTTGCTTTTCATGACTTTGAATATTTTTTGCCTTCTGGCCCATAAAGTTTCTTTTGAGAAATCAGCTGAAGACTTATGAGGATGCCCCTGTAGAAAATTAATTGCTTTTCTCTTGCTGCATTTAAGATTCTCTATCTTCATTTTAATAATTATGTGTCTTGGAGTGGGCCTCTTTGCATCTATTTTGTTTGGGACACTCTCTTGCCTCCTGGACTTGCATGTCTATTTCCTTCACCAAGTTAAGGAAGTTTTCCTTCATTATGTTAATACATAGAAACAAACACAAGGAGGCTGCCAAAATGAGGAGACAGAGGAACATGGCCCAAATGAAAGAACTGATCAAAACTCCAGGAAAAGAACTAAGCAAAAGGGAGACAAACAATCTATCAGGTACAGAGTTCAAAGCACTGGTTATAAGGATGCTCAAGGAACTTAGTGAGGACCTCAACAGCATAAAAAAGATCCAGTCAGAAATGAAGGATTGACTAATTGAAATAAAGAACAATTTACAGGGAAACAACAGTAGAGTGGATAAAGCTGAGAATCAAATAAATGATTTGGAGCATAAGGAAGCAAGAAACAACCAATCAGAACAACAAGAAGGAAAAAGAATCTAAAAAAACAAGAACCATGTAAGCAGCCTGTGGGACAACTTTAAGCATTCCAGCATTCACATCATAGGGGAACCAGAAGGAGAAGAGAAAGAACAAGAAGTTGGAATAAATTCTTACTAATATTTCTTTATTTTCCCTTTATAATCTGTAGGCTCTATTGTGACAGTCCCACTATATTCTGCTATCAGTAATTTCTGTTTTCTCATTTTTTATAATTAGTCTTGGTGGTTTATCATTTTTATTAATCTTTTCAAAGATGAACTGTTTGTTTAGTATTCTCTTTCTTATTATACTTGTTTAATATTTTCTATGTTTTCTTCACATTAGTCTCTGCTCTTTATTTTTTCTTTCTATTGATTTTGCATTAATTTGATCTTCCTTTTCTAAATTCTTTTCTGTTGCTGTTGAGTTTATTGTGGTGACATTGGTCAACAAAACCACACAGGTTCAAGCACACAACTCAGCACCTTTTCTAAATTCTTAAGGTGGACACTTAGATAATAGATTTTAAGGCTTCCTTTTTTATATTAGTCATTTAAAGTCATAAATTTTCCTCTTTTGCACATTTTGATGTGTTGTATTTCATTGTTCTTTATTTTGAAATGTTTTCTAGTTTCTTTTCAATTCCTTTAATCCTGGATTATTTAAAAGTGTATTGTTTAATTTTTAAACATTGGGAATTTTTTAGATGTTGTGGTGTTACTGGTTTTTAATTTAATTCTGTTATAATTAGAAGAAATATTTTTTCTGTTTTGAAACTCCTTGTTTTGTTTTATAATTCAGCACATGGTCTCTTCTGATGAGTAGTTCATGTGCTATTAAAACAGATATACTTAGTATAATACTCTCCAGTTCTTTCTATGCTGTCGCAAAGGGTAGGGGCTCCTTCCTTCTTTCTGCTGCATAGTATTCCATTGTGTAATGTACCATATTTTTTTGATCCATTCATTTACTGTTGGGCACTTAGGTTGCTTCCAGCACTTGGCTATTGTAAGTTGTGCTGCTATGAACATTGGACTGCATAGGTTCTTTTGGATTGGTGTTTCAGTGTTCTTAGGGTATAATCCAAGCAATGGAATTGCCGGGTCAAATGGCAATTCCATTTTTAGTTTTCTGAGGAAATTCCATACTGTTTCCCACAAAGGCTGCACCAATCTGCAGTCCCACCAACAGTGCACTAGGGTTCCCTTTTCTCCACATCCTCTCCAACATTGTTGTTTGTTGATTTGTTTATGATGGCCATTCTGACTGGTGTGAAGTCGTATCTCATTGTAGTTTTCATTTGCATCTCTCTGATGGCTAGTGATGCTGAGCATCTTTTCATATGTCTCTTGGCCCTCCATATGTCCTCCTTGGAGAAGTGTCTGTTTAAGTCTTTTGCTCATTTTTAAAAAATATATTTTATTGATTGTGCTATTATAGTTGTCCCATTTTCCCCACTTTATTCCCCTCCACCCCACCCCCCGATTCCCTGCCCTTTAGTTTTTGTCCATGGGTCATACACATAAGTTCTTTGTCTTCTACATTTCCTATACGATTCTTAACCTCCGCCTGTCTGTTTTCTACTTATGCTACTTATTCTCTGTACTTTTTCCTCCTCTCTCCCCCTCCCACTCCCCTGTTGATATCCCTCCATGCCTTATATAAATCCCTTTAACATTTCATATAATAAAGGCTGGGTGATGATGAACTCCTTGAAATTGACCTTATCTGAGAAGCACTTTATCTGCCCTTCCATTCTAAATGAAAGTTTAGCTGGATAGAGTATTCTCGGATGTAGGTCCTTGCCCTTCATGACTTGGTATACTTCTTTCCAGCCCCTTCTTGCCTGCAAGGTCTCTTTTGAGAAATCTGCTGACAGTCTTTTGGGAATTCCTTTGTAGGTAACTGTCTCCTTTTCTCTCGCTGCTTCTAAGATTCTCTCCTTATTTTTAATTTTGGGTAATGTAATTATGATGTGTCTTGGTGTGTTCCTCTTTGGGTCCAACTTCTTTGGGACTCTCTGAGCTTCCTGGACTTCCTGGAAGTCTATTTCCTTTGCCAGCTTGGGGAAGTTCCCCTTCATTATTTGTTCAAATAAGTTTTCCATCTCTTGGTCTTCCTCTTCTCCTTCTGGCACCCCTATGACTCGGATGTTGGGACGTTTAAAGATGTCCTGGAGGTTTCTAAGTCTCTCCTCAGTTTTTTGAATTCTTGTTTCTTCATTCTTTTCTGGTTGAATGTTTTTTTCTTCCTTCTGGTCCACTCTGTTGATTTGAGTCCCAGTTTCCTTCTCATCCCTATTGGTTCCCTGCACATTTTTCCTCATTTCCTTTAGTGTATCCTTCATTTGTTCATCTAATTGTGACCAAATTTCAAGCAATCCTGTGAGCTTCCTGATAACCAGTGTTTTGAACTGTGAATCTGATAGGTTGGCTATCTGTCACTTAGTTGTATTTTTTCTGGAGCTTTGATCTGTTCTTTCATTTGGGCATTTTTTTTCCCCCTCTCAGCATGCCTGTTACTTTAAGGGGCGGAGCCTTTGGTGTTCAACAGGGCGGGGTAACCCACTTCCTTGTGTTGTGATGCTGCCTGTGGGGGTGGGACCTAAGAGAACAAAGGCACTTGCTCTGCTCTCCACACTTCCCCTGCTACCCACAAGCAAGTTGGGTCCTTCTGTGCTGGCTCTGGGGTGGGTGGGCTTGCGTAGTCCCAAGTCCCCGTGAGTCTCTCCAATGAACTCTCCTGTGAGGCTGGGAGTTCCTCCCGCTGCTGCCTCAGCCCCCACAGGTGTTTTCAATCAGTGATTTGAGGTTTTATTTCCCCACGATGGTGGGTTGCGAGATCTGCTCCGCTCCCCAGCTTTTTCTCCCAGTTTATCTGCGCATGAATGAGGGACCACTGGGTCCACCAGTCTTGGCCACACTGGGTCCGGGTGGACCAGCCACAGGTTTCACTGAGTGCACCAGCTGCGTTTTGACCAAGCTTGCCCATTGCAGATCTCTCTGGGAAGCTGCAGTGTTGCTGCTCCACACACCGCTGTATGGCGCAACGCACACTGTCCGCCCAGCTCTGCCCTGCTTACCGGTCTGGATGAACTTGTCTTCTTTAACTCCTTGGTTGTCAGACTTCCACTCAGTTCGATTTTCTATCAGTTCTGACTGTTTTTGTTTTTTTTTTTTTAATTGTTGTTTTTCCTCTTTTGATGTGTGAGCAGGCACGGTGTGCCTCCATCTTGGCCAGAATCTTTTGCCCATTTTTTAATTGGGTTGTTTGTCTTCCTAGAGTGAAGTAGTGTGAGTTCTTTATATATTTTGGAGATCAAACCCTTGTCTGAGGTATTATTGGCAAATAAGCCAGGTGGTGAAAGACAAATACCATATGATCTCACCTGTAAGTGGAACCTAATCAACAAAACGAACAAGCAAGTAAAATATAACCGGAGACATTAAAATTAAGAACAAATTGACAGTACCAGAGGGGAGGTGGAAGGGGATAATGGGGTGAAAAAGGGGAAAGGGTTTTCAGGGAAATCTATAAAGGACACATGGACAAAACCAAAGTGGGGTAGGATCAAGGGTGGGAAGTGGGGATGACTGGGGTTGGGGGAGTGGTAGGAGGAAAATGGAGACAATTATACCTGAACAACAATACAAAATTAAAAAACAAACAAACCAGATACAGCTCTGGCTGGTATGACTCAGTTGGTTGGGCATCGTCCAACAAAACCAAAGGTCACAGGTTCAATTCCTGGTCAGGGCACATGCCTGTGTAGCAGGCCTGGTCCCCTTGGTACATGTGCAAGAGACAACTAATTAATGTTTCTCTTTCACATTGATGTTTCTCTCCCTTTCTTCCTCCCTCCTTTCCTATCTCTCTAAAAAAAAATAAATAAAATCTTTTTTAAAAATCAATAAAAAACAGATATATATTATGCAGTTCTTATATAAAATGATCTGTGTGTGTCAAAAAATTAGTGGATCACACTTTTGGATCTTCTTTATCCTTAAGTAATTTTTTGCCTACTTTATCTATTTACTTACAGAACTATTAAGACTCCAAATATGATGCCTATTTCTATCTTTAATTCTGTTCATTTTAGCTTCATGTATTTTGAAATTCTGCTATCAGTGCACATGAATTTAGGATTGCTAAGTCTTTCTGATGAATTGTTTCTTTCACCATTATGCACTCTCTCTCTTTTATTCAACTAATAATTCTTTTGCCTTGAAGATTATTTGGTAGTAATATGGCCTCCTTAACTTTTTTTTATCCTTACATTTCACATAAAAATCTTTTCAAACAATTTCACTTTCAACACATTTGCATATTATATTAAAATGTTTCTTTCTAATTTATTAAGTACATTATCTAGTTGAATCTTACTTTTATATACAGTCTGGTAATCTCAGCCATTTAATTGCATTGTTCGATCCATTTACACTTAATGTACCAATTCATATTATGTCTAAGATATATCATGTCATTTTTGTCCCATTTCCTTTCTGTTTTTGCTTTCTGTGTTATTGCTTTACTATCTTCTTTTGGGTTCATTGAAAACCTTTTAAATTTCCATTTTTTTAAACTTTCTGTTTCATTATTTTTAGTGGTTGCTGTAGGACACACAATACTCATCTTTAATTTATCAGTGTTCTTTTAGCTTCATTGTTGTACCGCTTCACGTACCCTTCCCACTTACCTCTTCCTACTGATACTTCATGCTTCCACTTCATAAATTTAATCATCTTATGTTAGTATAATTCCATGTAAGTATCCATTTCAGTACTTTAGGCTTTTGTTTTCATTTCTTTTACTTCTACATAAATTATTAACCTCATCTTACAATGATATTATTGTTACTTTAAATAAGCTGTTGTCTTTTAAGGAAATTACAAGAAAAATAGTCTTTTATATTCCTCTGGGATAGAAATGAATTTCCATCATTTTCTACCAGTTTTCAGTTATATCTAGTATCATTTTCCCCAGACTCGAAGTAAATCCTTAGGTCTTCTGGTAATATATTCTCATAACTTTCATTTATCTTAAAATATATATATTTATCTTAAAATATACCTTATTTTTGAAGCATATTTTTATTTTATATAGAATTCTGAGTTGACAATTTTACTTTTCTTTCAAAGAAAGAAAAGTTTTTCAATTGTTTTTCAATTGTTTTCTGACCTTTATTTTTTCTGTTGAGTTTCCATAGTTTGTATCATGGTTCTCTTATACATCTTTTTCTCTGGCTGTTTACATGATTTTCTCTTCCTCTTTCTTTTTGAATTTTAGTAATGATGTGCCCAAGTGTCATTTTCTTGTGTTTATCCTGCTTGGGGGATATACTGGCTTTCTGGATCTGTTTGTTAATAATTTTAAATCGAATTTGGGAAATTTTTGGCTATTATTTCTTCAAATATTGATTTACCATTTATCACTCTCTTCTTTCTGTGATTCCAGTGACACAGGTATTGGGCTATTTGATACTCTCCCTGAGACTCTGTTTATTTTTTTATTTTAATCTTTTTATGCTCTGTTCTTACAACTGGGTAGTTTTTCCTCCTTTCTTTTTAAGTACATAAACCCATTTCTTATTTTATCTCTGCAAATTTTATATGCTGCAAATTTTTTATCTAGTAAATTTTTCACTTAGTCATTGTACCCCTAGAACTTCCCTTTACATATAATTTTCATTTCTCTTCTAGTTTTCTACTCAGTTGACTTATTATGACCATCTTTTTATGTTCCTGAATTATTTATAAAGATGTTTGTAAATTCTTTGTTAATTCCAACATATAGGTGGCCTCAGGGTCTGTTCTGTTTGTATTGGTTATTTTTTCTCTTGAAAATAGGAACCATTTTTAGTAAAGTCTGACTGATATTGGAAGTTGTAGATGATATGGGTAGAAACTGGATTCTGTTTTCTTTCTCTAAAACATATTGATTTTTGGTCTTGTATGAAGCTCAATTTCTGAATGATCTTGTTGAACTTGTACTGAACTTTCTTACACTTTGTTAGATTGGGTCTGTGGAAAACCAAGGCATCTCCTAAGCTCTTCAGATTGACAAATCTTCAAACTCTTGACTCCTCTGTGGATCTCGATGAATCGTGGTTTTAGAGATTATAAAGACAGGCATAGTGGAAGCCTTACTTTAAGTTATGATCCTTCCTCCTTAAGACGTAGACTTTTTGGTGTTTCAGTAGTGTCAATATTTTATACTGGGATATTATCAAGGTCTCTCTTATCTGATTGAGCCAGCCCCAATATCACCAGCACTGCTTGACCTTAGTATCCCTGTGGGCTCTCAGCCTGCTAGTAGCAGCCCTCTGGTAAGCTTTGAGTGTTGCTCTGTGAATGTACAGGGCAGCCCTGAACAATGGCTTGTGGGGAACACACATTTAGACTTCTGCATCCATTTCCCCGTTCTCTTCCATCTCTCCACCTTCTAGGACCCAGCCATTCAGGTTTCAATAGCTGCAAAAATGTCAAATTCTGATCTTTGCCTCCTCAGAGCAACAGAACTGCCATGCTTCGCTAGGCTTCCAACCCCTTTTGTGAGTCAGGAAATTGCCCTCAGGCAGAATTCCAAGATTATTATGGGGCTCACTTCATGGGTTTCTCTTCTCTCAGAGATTGCATTCTTGTACTTCCTCTTGTCCATGGTCTAGAAGTTATTGTCTCATATATTTCGGCTAGTTGTTTATGAAAGAATACCTGGCCCTATTGAGGTTAAAAGTTGAGGTCCCTAAATTCTTTCTATAAATTTATTTTATCTGTTTTTCCCCTTATCCTCTGGGTGTTAACTTTCTCTTATTAATTTTTCAGTTATAGTTCTATTCTCCAAACTATTTATTTTTATACTTCTTAATTGAAAAAATTAGTTTCCTTTTGAATTCTTATTTCTTTGATTTTAAAAATGAAAAACCACAAGATGTTTGGAAATTAAATAGTATTTATTTCAATAAATCATTAATCAAAATATACAAAATACCTATTATTAAATGTTTTAATATCTGTTCCATTTGAGAATTCTTTTAAATATTGCTTGTGAGATAGTAATATAAAGAGATTTCTTTTATGAGAATATAAGTAACATTTAAGCAAACAGTATTTTTTACGAGATTTTCCTTTAGTCTGTTTTTTTTCTAACTAATGGAAATAAAATTATAGTAAGCTGGAACTTTGTTTCTAATACCCAGTGGCACGCTTCAGAAGCTTTATTGAGGGTTTTTTTGTTTGTTTGTTTGTGGTCCATCTGGTCTAGCTGCGTAGAGTCATCTTTCATAATATGCTTGGTGTCTGCTGGCCTTAAGACTTGGAGTTTGCTGACGAACCTTGGCCTCTCAATAATAGAAATCAACTTTTGGATTAAGACTTTTTAATGGCATGCATTAAGCATCTTTTTTAATTTTCTCCAGGGAGGAGAAATCTCATGGACAATTGGCATAATGTAACTCATTTATTGTGTTGTGTCTTTTAATAATGATGGTTTACTTTTAAATTTTATTTAAGGTTCACAAATTTGAGATAATCACTTGTTCTCTGTTATTAAAAAAAAAGATACCTCAAATAAGAATTTTGATGGAATAGGAAAAAAATAAACCCACAACTTAAAACAAGTAATTCCATCATTTAGAAACCATGATCTGGTAGTAATAGAAATAGAGTCCCTATTTCTCCTAGCTAATTTGTGGAATAGAAAACGTAACATGGCATTCAAGTTTCTTTGTAAAGTAAAAGAATAATTAAAAGCAAATAGCAAAAATGTATTTCCTTACTCTATTTATAGGACATTTTTGTCCATTTTGAATTTATGTTTTGTTGTTTTTGTTAATTTTATAATCATCATTGACACCATTCAATTTATATCAGGTGCATCTTTAGGGTTTTTTTAACAAGTAAAAAAATTACTTCAGAATAAATTTGTCATACTTTTATTAACACTTATACTACATGGACCGTAAGGAGTTCTTGTTGTATATTTATCCTCATTCTTCCTTCACCATCAACTCACCCCAAAAAGTCATCACCTGAATATATGCCTTAGCTTCAGGCTGTGGATCAAAATCTTGCTGGTGGCCTCTACAGTGCATTTCATTCTTCGGTAAATTGTCTCTGATTCTATTTTGGCCTCTTGATATCTTTGACCCATTATACAGTTGGATGCCTGATGATGAGGACTTGTGAAGAATAATTTTTAAAAACAAACTCCTGTTTTACTGCTGTAGTAGTTTATTTGGGAGTAGCATCCCAAAGATTGAATTAATTTTTTTAGGGAAGTCTTGAGAGGTCAAACCTGGGTGACACTTGCCTTCTCTGCAAACACATCTTTAAACTTGAGATGTTTTTATGACCAGTTATAAAGTCTTGAGTTTTTCTGAGACCTGGATTTTGTTTTTACAAAGTTGAATCAAGTGAAAGTAGACTTTGTACATTAAAGCTTTGATTGAGGGTCAGTGGTGATCCATAAGTTTCTACAGGTTAGAAACTCTAAATGGGTGCTTGGGAATTTTGCTGCTTTAAGTTGTTAGTTGATCTCTCTCCATTTTGATAAAAACAGTTGTGGTAAAAATCACTTGTTTAATGGGATAAAGAGACATTCCTACATTTCCTTAACAACACTTTTTTTTGGAAATAAATGGTGGATTTTTTTTTATGGTTTAAGAATATGAACTGGGGCCCGGCTGGTGTAGCTCAGTGGATTGAGCGCAGGCTGGGAACCAGAGGGTCCCGGTTCGATTCCCAGTCGGGGCACATGCCTGGGTTGCAGGCCAGGTCCCCAGTGAGGGCCAGGTGAGAGGCAACCATACATTGCTCTTTCTCCCTCCCTTCTCCTCTCTCTGAAAATAAATAAATAAAATCTAAAAAAAAAAAAAAGAATATGAACTGGCATAGACATTCATGAAGTTATACTTGTTTATTAGAGTCTATTTTAATCACTTTGTCAGTAGAAATAAAGATCTGATGCAAGCAATGCTGCTCTCTAATAACAGATACCATAGATTGAAAATGACCTAGTCAGCTCATCAATTCAGGCATATGACCTGGAGGTTCTCAAGTTTCTTAATTCTTATTTTACTTCTGAATCAAAATAAAATCATTTTGCTCTTTCATCTGCAGCAGAGGCCCCGTTGTCCTGTGTGACTAAAATTGTCTAAATGGCACCTCTTGGTTTGCTCTTTCCCTTTGTTCATCCACTGCCCTTTCTGCTCTTAGCTCCAGTCTGAACTATCCACAGGCTTTGCTACTGCTCACTGACATAAGAGGAATGGAGTTAGGGCTTCAGCCCATGAATTTCTTTGATGGTGGCCAGGGCTGAGGGTGGGAGCTGCAAACACTTGCAGATTAGACTAGCTGTGGAGCCAGGGTGCATGGGCAGATCACAGTCCTTTCTACATTGAAGATGCTTTTATTTAGGTCCCTGGGAGCTGTGTCAACTGAGGGAAAGGAAAGCTAACTGGCTGGTTGGAATCCTTCCACTGTCTCTAAACTTTGCTGAACTCTGAATGATAACAGGGCAGAAATTCTTAGTTTTATTTGACATGAGGACAAATCACTGTTGCATGTAAAACAAAAAGGGTTATTCTTTTCTTAAGTATAAAAGAACCTCTTAAAAATTTTATGGCATATTATAAAATTCAATTTTTTAAAATAATCTGTCATGAGATTACTTTTTACTTAATAGTAAACCATTTTAAATGTTTTTTTTAGAAAGTTCTCTCATGGATACTCTATTTCCCTTCTTTTACAAATAACGTTCTTTTCTGGGTTAGACTAATGGAGTGTAGAGAGAAACGGCCAGAGGATCTGTGATATGGCTGTTTCCTCTGGTGCTGGAGCTTAGCTGTTGCTAAGGAGGTATAAGAAAACAGTAGCTACTGATATTTTATTGATAGGCTGCACATAAATTCTGACTCTAATCAGGCAATTGGGTGTCTCACAGCCACCCAATGACTTTCTAACCTGGAACTCAGTTCCATGTACTTCATCATGCAGATCTCAATTCTGACATTCATACCACAACATTTTGGCTTAAAAACAAAGTTTATGTATTTATAAGATGTTATGTGTTATGCAAGTATAACCATCTACCTTTGTCTAACACCCAATTTAAGGGTTAGAATACAATTATCATCATTGAAGACATTTATGTCATGCATCGCCTTATTTTTTCTTATAGCTTTAACATGAATGTTTGTATCTCTAAGAATTGTATGGTAAGTCTGCAGGTGTTTGAGTTTCATGAAAATCAAATTATACCCTGTATATTTTTCTGCAACTTTCTTTTTAATTTTTAAAAGTGTTTAATTGTGGTAAAATGCACTTAACATAAAATTTACCATGCACTTAATTGTGGTAAAATGCACTTAACATAAAAATTTACCACACTTTTCAAGTGTTCAAATTAGTATTAAGTATATTCATATTATTATGCAACCAATCTCAAAACCTTTTCATCACTCAAAACTAAAATTCTGTACCAATTAAGCAACACCTCATTTTCTCCTCCCTCTAGTTCTTACCAGCCACTATTCTACTTTCTGTCTCTATGAATTTGATTATGTTATATACCTCATATAAATGGAATCATACATTATTGGTCTTTTTGTTGCTGGCTTATTTCACTGAGAATAATATCCTCATGGTTCATTCATGCTATAGCATGTGTTTGAATTTCCTTCCTTTATAAGTTTAACACAACTTTCTTTTTTTATTATATATTTTTAATCTTTATTGTATATTTTCTATTACCATTTAGTCCCTTTATACTCCCTTCTCCCAGCAATCACCACACTGTTGTCCATGACCATGAGTCCTTTTTCCTTTGTGCTCAATCCTTCTACCCCCTAACTTCCCTGCTCCCCACTAGCTGTATTCCTGCTCTCTATCTATGAGTCTGTCCCCATTTTCCTTGTTAGTTCAGTTTGTTCATTAGATTCCACATATAGGTGAGATCATATGGTATTTGTCTTTCTCTGATTGGCTTATGTCACTTAGCATAATCTTTCTTTTGATCCACTACAACATAACTCATATATATAGCTATGGTTGATTAATTTTCACTGCTATATATATTTCCTTCTATAACTATTCCATAACTTATTTACCCATTCAGTTTTATCTGGACTTCAAGCTGTTTCCAGGGTTGGTGTGCTTGCTCCCACTCACCTGGAACAATCTTGCTTGTGGTACCTTGCTCATATTGTGTATACCTGTGCAAGGGTTTTTCTAGGGTATAAACCTAGGGGAGTTCTGAGTGATAGAGTATATGCAAGGCCAACTTGATGTCCAAAAATGCTTACACCAATTTACATTTTGCTTGAGAGTTGCTTCATATCAATGCCAGTGCTTGATTTTGCAGAATTTTTTATATCTGCCAATCTGGTGAGTGTGAAATGATATCCAATTGTGCTCTTATTTTGCATTTTTCCTTGATTGCTAATGAAGTTGGAGCATCTTTTTGTATGTCTGATTTGAATCTTTAAATCTATTTTTGGACTAACAAAGAAGAAATACAAGTCAAAGGAGAAAAATAGAAAGTGTTCTAAGTCCAAACGTGAACTATGTAATGATATAACTCCGTAATTTATGATGACCCTGGCAGCTATTTCCCCCATTGGAATAGTTTAAATGTAGAAAATAAGCCCTGCCCTTGAATCCCCTGTTAAATGACTTCTGTCCTTACGATGCTGCTCACAACCTTTGAATGAAAAGAGTCACACAGTCCACTAGCTGGGCCATGAGAAAGCTCAGAGGACCACATACAGTAAATACATACATGCACACACACATAAAAATACCACACACAATAAAACGAAAATTTCATAGAACAATACTTATATTTACTAGGTACAATATTGTTTGATATTTTTACTCTTATTCTAGCCTCCCTCCCACCCTCCCTCCCTTTCTTTTTTCCTTTCATTCTTATTTGCACCAACTGAATGGATTTCACAATCCACAAATATGGTGGTTCTCACCAGGGACAATACTGTTTCCAGGAACTATTTGAAATATTTGTGAGACATTTCTGGTATTTACTGGTTAAGAACCAGAGGTGTAATAGTCCCAAATAATGAAGAATTATTCCTCATATCACAAAACTTTCAATATTGCTAGAGGTCATCATTGGATATTCATGTAGGTTTAAAATAAAACTGTTTACCTGAGAAAGAACTTCTTTTCACCAAGTACCTATTGAAGTTTTAATATATAATATGCACTTCTGTTGTAAATCTTGTGTCGATCTGTCTTATAAAGTAGTGGTGTATGTGGTAACAGACTTCACACTGACTTCACATCTAGCAGTCACTGTATTGCCAAGCACGTAGTATTAGTACGTGACCTGCCACCTGAAACTGATGTCAGGAAGGGGTTGCTTATTAAGTTGCTGCTGAGAAAGTTCCTAGGCGGGGTTGGGGAGATCTGCCCAGGACCCTGGAACACATACATGAACTATCTGCGGCGTGGGCCCGAGGGTCTGAGCAGAGTGAGTAGGTGGGGCTTGTCTGCGCAGACTTTCCCATTTGGCTTTCTGTGTGTCCTGTGGAACAGCCTGCCCCCCACCCAGAATTTAGAGATGAAGGAATTCAGTCATCAATTGACCTTTCTTGACCTTCTTTGGGTCCGGAGAAAGCTTCAGTTACTTGCTTAAAGTCTTAGGGCTAAGGGGGTGGTGATGGGAGAGCCCAGGACTTCAGATACTCAAGGAGACTTCTTCAAATGCACCAGGCAGCCTCTAAAAGGGGCCTTACAGAGGCTTTGCCATGGACTTCTGAGAGCAAATGGAGGTAGGGATAGTGTGTGTCATTGGCACACAGAAGCTGGAAAGAGCCATTCTTTGATGAAAAGGAGGAGGAGCTAATGACAATCTCATTAATTATACTGTAGAATCATTATCATCCCCCAACAATTTTGCAACATTGAACGACAAATGTGAACCATTTCCCCAAAATTCCAAAACTGAGATGAAACAGCAGGGAAGTGTGAGCAAACGTAGAGACGTGTTCACGTACACTTCAAACACACAATCACGACTTTCTCATGGTCTTATGTTCCTGATCTCTTCACAACTCACTACTTTCTTAGAATAACCAGATGTGAAATAAAGTGTATTTACACAACAAAAGAGAAATTATTTTTGTAGATGTTTGAGCTTTTTAGCTGTTATGAGTGATTTCAGTTTTCTATTTGGGATAAAACTATTATTAGGGTGAATCTTGACTTGTGCATAGTAGTCCAAGTACCAAAAATATTTCATAAGCTCCTCCTCAATTTGCAATTTCTAATAGAATTATGTTGAGGAAAATAGTTCTGGGCAGTCTGCTTAAAAAAGTTGATTATCTCCAGGACTAAGCTTCCAGTATGCATTTACTTTCACAATTGTTGTGAGATAATGAGCCTGGATGGAGGAGAGCAGACAAGAAAAACTACATTTCTTGTTACTGGAGCCCAACAGGTATATGGATATTAACAGAGGAGAGAAGTTGTGCTTAAGGGCTGATATAAAATTCCCCCATCTTGGCTCAGTGTCTTTGTAATAATGATCATGTAGACCGGTACCACCATGTCTGAATTCCCTTTCATTTTATGAATGCCCTCTTTGAGAACATGTGTAGTTTAATGGCCTAAATTCTATTATAGGGAGAATAGTTATGAAAGAAAAATTTTTCAATGACTCAAATATTTATACACTGAGGTATTGAGACCACAATGGATATGAAGCTGTCTGAGGCAGCTTAAAGCCCTTTCTAGATTTCTGTATATGAATAATTGACATGAAAACTGCATAGCATTCTTTCATACATGTTAAAGCAAATGCCTAAGGACCTTCACTGGGCTGCTGCTTCGCTTGAGTTATTTAACAAATAGGCCGCATCTATATTCCTTTCTCCTTCCTTTATTTTCTCTTTACCTCTTTTCTCCTTCTTTCTCTTCATTCTTCAACAAATCATTATTGAGGGATAACTATGTGCCTGCCTCTCTTCTAGGCTATGGAGAAAAAGCCACGAGCAAGGCATACCTCTCTTCTCATGAAGTGAATATTTGAGAGGAAAGGAAAATGTGGCAATAAATATATGGAGATCATTTTGGGGAGTGATGAGTACTGTGTGGTCAATGGCAGTGCTGCCTGACGGGGCAGTCAGGGAGTCTCTGAGGAATGTGAGTTAATGACCGTGAGAAGACCTAGGGGGAAAGAATTTCAGGAACAGAGAAGAACTAAAAAAGACGCAGAAGGCAGGGGGCACGTTTAGTTCAGACAACCTGTGGGGTGGAAACAGCGTCTAAGGAGGTGGTGACATGAGCAGTATGAGGAGGTGGGCAGGACCTTCATCACCTTAGGGTTTTCTGCTGCTGAGGAATTCAGATTTTTGAACCTATTGGTGTATTGTCTTGTGTCAAAACTTACCCACA